>JAGVSP010004821.1:0-14192 GCA_022494985.1 Micrasema minimum
CCCTCACGATCCCTCATTGGTCTCCATATCGAAAATTATCTTTTTTTTACTAAACTAAAATACAGTACATACACTATGAGTATGACGTGGGTAGTTTTTAGTAATGTTTCTAACCAAGAAATACGATCAATTTTTGCCTAAACCATGGGTCAAGCGAGGTGTGTAAACATAATGATTAACCATCATAGCATTTTTTCGAATAGATATTATGCAGAGAGGTAGAAAGGACACACTACTTAGTACTTAATAAGTATAATTTTTTTTTACCGTGATAAGTCTGCATAGCGTCTACAAAATTAACTTATTACAGGTAACGAATTCATCAAAGTAAATAAAGTTAAAATGACGTAAGATTTAATACAATATAATATTATGTATATCCGTCTGTTGTTTCCAATTTCGTAACCTCTCTGCTATGAAAAGCGTAGATCCTTTTCAGCTGCCTATTGCATTGTTAAGAAATATTGTGTTTCTCTGGGTTGGTTGGTATGACGCTAGTCGCTTATAATGATACCGAATGGAACAAGTCAAGGATCATTACACATCCTTACGTGAAATTTCATAGAGGATATTGGAATTTAATTGTTTTAAATTTTACTTATTTATTTTTAATTAAAATTTTTTAAGCAATTCACATTTTATTTATTTTAAATTTCAGATTTAAATTTTTGAAGTAATTTACATTAAATTTATTTTGGATTTTACTTTTTTATTTTTTATTTAAATGTTTAAAGCATTTCATATTTTATTTTATTTTTAATTTTACATATTTATTATTTAAAGTTTTAAGCAATTTACATTTTATTTATTTTAAATTTCACTTGATTAAAAATTTTAACGCAATTTTCATTTTATTTATTTCAATTAAGTTAGAAATTAATATTGAATATGTTATACCAGAATGTGTTGCTACCAATTTTTTTTTTCTTATTATTTACAATATATGAATTATGTAATGTAAAAACCCTTTTGGGCGTGAATAATATTATATAAATAAAATAAATAAATTTTGTACCAACAAATCATCACAATTGTCATAGAAAAATAGCATGAAACGCAGCGTTTACACGAGACAAATTTCTATAGGCGTAGTGAGGAAATGGATATTTTTTCTATTTATTTTATAAAGCACACTAATATTAACATTTTTATATACTTTTAGTGCTTGATTTTGAATTTTGACGTTTTTGACGTCATTGATTACCCATCCAGAATTGCCGATAATGCGTTTATAAAAACTGCGTAGAAAGAATATACTTACTTGACACTTTAATTATTTCAATGTGATATATTCATTATTTACGTCGTGTCAACCTTACAGATTACGTCACTGTGCAAGTTTTTGGAATAAATCACAGTATATAAATATATGTACCTTTATTAATAATATTTAGACCATTTAATAAATGTTTCGTCGTACATTTATTTGAACCCTTAATTGTTTGCTGTGCTAATAAAAACATTCTTAAATTTCAATTTTGGGTACCGCTGGAATTCATCATTATTAGGTAGATGTTTTAAAGCGATAAGCGTATATTAAAATTTAATGTTGATTTCAGATTGGACCACATACTACTACTACTGCTTTCCCTTATTCCACACCCAATGGTGCATAGGGCATTGCATTGCATTGCACACCAAGTGCAGTGTATCTTGCACATTTTATTACATGAAGGTAAAGATGATCAGTCTTCTCGTATCACACATAGAATATTAATATGAAAATCACAGCATGAATTTGGAATATGAAAAGCATTTCATTTTCCAAAATTCCGATTAGCAGAAACAAAAAAAAATTGTTTTATAAAGGATTAAAGGAATATGAACAATTGCCAGATGAAGTTAAATATTCGAAGAACTTAAGTTTAGTAATAAAAGTGTAAATTATAAGTTATAAACAAATATTAAGTGTAGTGTAAAAATATTATAAGTAGTACATTAGTAATTAAATATTTCATCATCATCATACCATATCCGCTCTCTATGTGGAGCATATGGAATCCACAAACTGCCTCTAGGCCAAGCGATCGGCGGCCAGCTCCCGTGCATCCTCCCAAGTCACGTCCCGCAGCTCTCTCGCAAACTGCCGATGAATTGTCAACAGTGGACGACCAGGACGCCGAGAACCTGATGCCTTGTAAAATAGGCAAGCATGGTTAAGGCTCTCGGGAGGCATACGTAGTATATGGCATAGCCAGCCGAAACGCCTTCGCCGGATGACAGTAGATACCAAGGGTTGCTGTGTCCGTTACCTCACCTCTGTGTTTCTTAAGTCAAACCACCGCACACCTAAAATTCTTCTAAGACACCTATTCGCAGCCATAGAGGAGAACAGGTGTGATGCAGGAGTTACAAAGGCGGAATTTTAGAAGAAGAAATATTTTGAAGAAGAAAAAAGTATTCTATAAGCTGTATGATTTTTTTATAGCTTAATAAAAACGTACAAATAAACAAACAAAAATGTAAATGAATATTTCATGGAGCACATACGCCCACGTAAACATGATTATTATTTGGATTAAATAATGATTCTGTTTAAACTGACACACATAAAGTTGAAACGGAAGCTGATGTGCCTTCACTTAATAACAACCAATTCATACTGTACGGTTATCGTTATAAATCCTCACAAGGTCACCGCAACTCAATTACAATACAAGATCATCTACGTTCTGTTATTTTAGTTTTATTGTTCAAGTTTAATTAAACTCAAATACGAAAAAGAGCAAAAAGAGCCTGACCATGATTATTAGGAGGCGTCTATAGTCTATATACTCCTCATAGGAACGTGGTAAAAAATAAGAATAACATAAAGTTTTTATTTTATTAAAAATGTGCTTATTTCTTACTGAAAAAAAAACAATAAATTACAATAAAATTATTTTAATTTTAAAACTAGCTACTTCATTTTACAATTTGATGGACTCTTTAATTACTAACTGCTTTTATTTTGCGGTAGGTTATCAATTAAAATAAAAATTAAAAATGCAGAAATGAGGTACTGCCGTTATTTAAAAAAACATGCATTTTATATATTTAAAAAAAAAATCGAAGTTTCCCCAGGAAATCAGGAATTTTATTTAGAAAACTCAAAAATATCTATAGCTTCAAGAATAGAAAAATTAAAAACCCAAAAATATTTAATAATATTTAAATGGTGGCTCTTAAGATCTCCGGTCCGAATCGCTACTCCGCCTTGACTTGATTCCTATTTTCAAACCAAATATTAGGTATCAACAAATCGAAATATGTGTAAATATGATTGTGTAGGTTTCATTTCATATCTTTTTTAATCTTTATAATAATTTTTTTACCAGATTTAAAATTTCTTTCAAATACTATTCTCTCCTTCCTAATTTTCATTCATACTATTTTATTAACATACGTCTACGTAATATTTAAAAAAATCTTAAATTAAAAAATGACTAAGACATTTTGACGAATATGTTTTTATTAAAGAATAACACATAAAAATAGAATATTCACTCAATTTTCAGATACATTTATACTGATTGATGCATGCGTAAATAAATAACTAAAATTATTTATATGAGCAATCATAACTATAATCTACAATGTGTTTTGACAACATTAGTTTATATTACAGTGACCATGAGCCATAAGTCAGAAAACCTCCTTAATTATTGTTATTATATTATACAACCTACAAATTGTAAAAATAACAATGCATACAAATAGTTTAATATTTCATTATTATTTACACATGCACACATAAAATATAGTAATCAAAATAATTTAACCCGTTCTACGCTGGATGCGAGTTAAAGGGGCTCTAAACCGGAGCGACTGTTTAAACTTTCAACAATAAATTTAAAGCAAGGAAGAAAATGTATGCATTTCAAGGGGTTAAAAAGTTATCAGAATCTCGAATATCCCTTTTGAAAAATTTCTATACATATACCTATGTAGAAATCATTGCTAAAATTTAGTGGGATATAAAAAATATGTGTTTTTTATCAAATTTTGAGATTTTTAAAAATGGAATGAAGTTAATGACAATTTTATTAATTTAAATATTTTCTCAAAAATTACTGAACCACTTATCAAAAATGAGAAGTTTTCTTCCAAATTTAAAAAATATCATTTTTCTTAATATCTAAAATCCGAAACTACATTTTTTCTAGTTACAACCCGTGCTTTTCCACTACATTAAAAATACCTTAAATTTGTAAGTGGTTTTTTACATAAATCATTTTACATTTATACATACATTGATCACTCAATTAATATAGCATAAAATATACATTTTTTTAAATACACTTTTTATTTAATATAATGTAGATTTCTTTCGGTTATTTATCAATAATATCTAAAAACTAACTAACTAACCATCACGCCATTTTCCCCGAGGGGTAGGCAGAGAGGATAGAACGCCACACCACTCTGTCCTGGCACACTTCTCTTGCTTCCTCCTCCACATTCATACATCTTCTCATGCACGCACGTCGATTATTCCGACTTCTTACATGCCCACTTTCAAGCACTTGTTTTACTTGATCATGCCATGTCTTTCTCGGCCTTCCTCGACTTCTACATCCAGGCACAAAACATATAACAAAACTAAACGCATCGCCAAAGCATTAAATTAATATGCATAGGGCACTGCATCGAAACTAATAACAATAAGTGCAGATATTCGTCGAATATTACAATCAGTATTTAGTAGTAGAAGTAATATTCGTCGCCAAGGAGGACACTAGTCAAATTGTCAAGATAACATTACAATTGAGTTATCAATTAAGTACCTTCCATAATTTTGGTAAAGGCAGATAAAAATGTGTCGTAAAAGGCAAGAATTTAAGAAATTATTTGGTAGCAATAAAAACGACAGTAAAATTTGTATGCTCGGTAAAGGGTACTTTACACGGCCCATCAAAGTTTACGGTTATAGCAGTCACCATCGTAAGTGAAACGGGAAGGTAGTTACATATAAGAAAAATGGCTTAAACGGCATTTTTAATTTAGCAGGGATAATGGAAAATAACTTTTATTACGGCGTATAACGAAAAAAATATTGAAATTAAATATCTGATCTGATCCCAAACCGCTTTTAAAAGACTGATAATATTATAACTGTAATAACTTACAGCTTTGAAATTGATATTTTTCTACCTTTGCGAAGTTTATATAAATAATGTTGGAAAGTAAATTATTAGCGAATTTGACAACAACTTTATTGCGCTTATAGTGCGCTTTTCATTTTTTCCAATTAATTGAGCCAAGTGATCTACGGTGCACAAAATTAAAGGTTTTACTGTGAGATTATAATATCTATTTCCATATTATTATTATACAAGATTTTTTTTTCAATGTAAACTTAGTATTAAGGATCTAGATACTATAACATTTTGGCACAGTGAAGAATTCACAGTATTTTTTTCTTACAAATTAATAAAATTACCTTAACCTAATTACTATTAGAGATTATTCACGATAAGAAATTTCACACGTTTTAAATGTTTATTAATAAGGAATCAAAAATCCTTTATACAACTGAACTAAATCTGAAAAATTGTTCCAGTAATAACCGTTAACTTATGTTTTATGTATTCTATTATTACAGCGAAAATAATAAAACATAATATAATTAATATTTTGGATTGAGTGTGGTCAAAATAAGCTATATTGAATATCTGCTGAATTAAACTTTATCTTTTCACGTGTTACCTCCCCTCGACTTCAACACTCTGTTTTATTTCATTTAAAGTAAATATTTTTGTGTAAAATGGACCAAAATTCTGTATGAGCAAAACTTATCAACATCTTTCAATTTTCTAGCCTCAAAATATGGACAAATCAGTTCTTCACAAAGCGTTATAATACTTATTAGGTCATCACTACATAATATACATTAGGGGCTATGTTATCTATTAATTATTCCGTTATTCGTTTCCTATATGAACATTTGGATAAAATTTAGCTTAAAATATGTTAAACTATTTTCAGGTACCCAACTAAAAGATATTACCGACATTTATTCAATATAATTTTTATGCCTAAAACTCGATTTTCGCTAACCGGGAATACTTAAGTAAGGGGTGATGGAAGCTTGTCAATTTTATTTTTAATAAAACCAAATGAAACAGAGACGTCAGGAACCTGCTTAGTGCTAAGTAAACTATCGTAATATATTATCTTTATTTTTTAAAGAAAGTCATTTCCCCAAGGATGTTATTCGATTGTAGTTATAATTACAAAACTATTGATTTCAACACAACAATCTACGAACTATGATTTATTTATTTGAAATTCATAACAGTCTAATCTGGTATTCAAATATTTAAATAAAAAAATCATAATTAGTTAACAAAATGTTTTTTTAGTTGGCTTTGATTTATAATAAATTAAGAAATTAAGTTTAGATAGCGGGGTCGAAAAAAATACAGAATACTAATGAAACATTTATAAAAAGTCAATAGGTTGTAACATAATATTACAGGCATTTAGAAATTACAGGTATTTAACCTATTTTATAGTAAGTACTACTGGTATTATAAAATATAATATTAAATCGAACACCTTTTCATATTTAGAGATTATATTCGCTATAAAAAGATAGATTAAATGAACTATCAAAAATATTTCCATATTAAAAAGATGTGTAAATGCTGTCCAAATCATCACTATGTAAATCTTCGAAACTGAAAATATTATATAAAAAATATTTATAGTTTTTAACAAAAATACGATTTCAAAATAACAAAAGTTGTAGAAATGTAGATGATAATATTTAAAGTAATAATTGATCTGACGATCGTCGATATTTCATGAAATCAGAATTAAATCTAGTAACTATTAATATCAAAAATAGATCAAGCGATCATCCCTAAGAATTATTACATAAGTAGGTACGTATACAAAGACAAAGGTTAACACCGTTACATATTAGTTATTTAAAACCGCATCATTACTTTTATGTTACAATTACATAATATTATTTAGCCCTATGTACAAATCTATTAAATACTATGATAGACTTTCAACTTGATTTTTTTTAATACACTAAGGTTCATTTCATAATTTATTTTTAGCAATACTTAACCCTTCCTTACGATGAGTATTCTGAAAATTTAGCGGATTTCATATCAAGTGTGTTAGTGCGTAACCCTTTTTTTTAAATTAATTTTTTGTTTTACAGATAGTTATTAGATATTTTTGATTAATTTTATTATCATGTTTGATATTAACGATCTTTAAAATATAAAGATTACACCTTTATTTCTAAATAACATGCAACTATGTCTTGCGTACATTTATTTATTAATTAATATTATTAAAAAATAAAAATACAAATTGGCTTCAAAACATCGATTAAATGACTGTACCTAGTTTATTATTACGATTTTAGCCGAAGCACACTGTATTTCTCCAACTTATTTCATTTCATGACTGTTTTTTTAATTAACAGCCTCTACTCATTTGCGAGTGGCGAATTTCAAAAATATGTCCAGCGTGCTTAGCCATCAATCACGAAAACGAATTGACATGAATGAAGAATGTTTTTAAAATATTCCAAAGGTATATGATATATGACAACATAAATATTCTTGTGTTAGGTGTTGAAAGTGATGCATTGTGTTATGTACAATCAGAGACATGCTTATGTTGCACAATGTACATATCGCACCAAGAATAATATACCGCATAATCATAATTAATTTGTCGAAAATCATTGATATATAATACAATTAGATCTGCCTTCCAGAGTAAATTATTTAGAAAAAGTAATGACACGGAGATTCTGCTCCTTAATACTCTTACACGGGTCGACCTATCAGAGCCCTTCGACTGCCGGCAAGCATCCGCTCACACACCGGGCTAAATATAGGGTTACAGTAACAGTATACAATACTAACCCGTTCCTTACGAGGAGCGTTCATGAATTTTACCATGCCTCTAAAATGACTTTTTTTTCTTGTGGACGGTCTGTTAGCTATTATTTAAGAAGAAAACTTTCTTTGAATAATAATTATTTTAGGCTATGTAAACAAATACAAATAAACATTTACATGTGGAAAGTACTACCATCTTTCTTCTTAATTTTATCCGTACGGTTTTTACACGGTTTTATCTACACAGGAAGGCATTTCGGAATGTTTTCTGAACGTCCGACTCTGCCGGCGGTTAAAGAAATACTGAATACGCGTCTGGCGTAGGTGGAGGTTTTGGCGTAAGTGAAGTGTCATTCATTTTTTGGGTTCAGTTCAAATCTAAGTAAATCAATGTCGAAAATGAACTGAGAATAACCACGTTACATCTCACAACGACCGCGATCGCCCCATAAACATGTTTCTATTATTACATTTTTTTAAATCCTATTTCAATTAAACAGTACTAAAATAAAATCAAATTTTCGCGATATCTCAAAGATTGACATTTTTGAGTTAGTGCAGTTTAGTATTCATGGTGCTATGTATAGGTAAATAACAACCAGTTAGTATCCAGACAATAGAAGTTGCAACATTACTCCGTAATGAGACGATGCTCCCGTACAAAAAGTGGTATGTCTCACGACATTATGCGAATCGCAGAATACACATTATTATGATGTGAATTATTGCGTTAATATTATTGGAAACTCCACATACTTTAAATAGGGCGAATTTCTATTTCAGTGGTGCTATTCTGGATAACCTTATCGTGATTTTATCATGCGATGTGACAAAAATAAAAGTGGAAACAAGTCTTACTGATAGGATTTGTAATTTTTTTTACAATAAATAAAATTTTCTATTTTTTTTTTAAATTTACCATAAATACGATTTTTAACCGATCAGTGCCAAGTAACAGTAATTTATTAGCGGCGGAGGAACATAAACAAACGAAAAAAAAATTATAAAAAAACTTGTCAACGTTTTTTTCTATCTTTTTTGTTTAAACTTTAATGTTTTCTATCATTTCATAAATACATGTTAAAAAAAACATTATTAATTATCATGTTTAAGTACTCTTTCTTTTTTGCAAAATATTTAAAAAATAAAGTTTAACAATATCTGAAATTTATTTTTAAAAGATTCAAAGATTAATATTTTATATATCGATTGTTTACAATGCTACAACTACTTGTTTCCATTTAACCGCACCTAATGGTGCATAGGGCACTGCATTGGTAGGTACATCAAGTCGTGCAGCAAATATTCAGTATTTGCGACACGAAGGCAAGATGATCAGTTCTACTCTTCAGTGCCAGTCCAATGTATCACTTATGAAATATTTTTATGTGAAAAACGACATTGAAATAAATATTTCTTATAGACTCCGTCGGGAATCGAACCCGCAACCTAATGCATAGTAACCAACCGATAACCGGACCGATAAGCGGACAGCAACTAAAATGTATTATTTCCTAACGTTAACTAATTTTATGTGGAGTAATAACTATATTTACATATTATTACTCTTAGTTATAAGAATATCTTTAGGACAGTGCTGGTTTTTTATAAATGTACAATATTTGTAGCAAAACTGTACTCTATTTATACCTAACCCTTTATTTATTTATTTATTCAATTAATATTCTAACAAACATGGTTCAATATTATAACAAATTACAGTTTTGTATGTTGTCACTACACTGGCCCTAGGGCACGTGACAAACAATCAAATTAGGGAGCGTTTTCTCCAAGTAAACACAATTACATCAAATTTTAAAGTTTCAACTTTTTATTATAAAAAAGTGTTGTATTGACTATAGCAAAATTAATCAAAAACTCATGGTTTAAAACTTTAAGGTTGTAATGCCAGGAATAGATGTGCCGCCGTATCGCGTCCAATAACGGACTGATGTCGGAAAAATAAACTTATGTCGCTGCAAAAAAAAAACATGTTTCTAAAAGGAACATTTCTGACTGCCAGTTATTGGTTCCCATATATGGATGTTATTAAAGAGAAGTGAATTTAGTTATGCCAGTTATTGATGCCGAAAACGACCTTTTTTTGTTAATTAAAAATAAAATGTTTATGTTATTATTAATTTAGCATTTACTACACTAGATATTAAAAATGTATTTTTTATTTGTTAAGACAATCAACCTTTTTCATTTCTCAGCCAAATATTTTTTCTTCGGAGTTTATTATTGGGCCTAGTGCAAAATGTTTTCGGTGTTGGGACACCTGTAAGGCCAGTTTTTTCTGCCTTTTGATTGCCTATAATAGTTAATAATACGTCACTTTTTTAAAAATTAAAATAGTTCTTTCGAAGCATTTATTATTTGGATGTATCTTGTATGTGTACCTTGCGTAAACGCTCATCAATCACACATTTTACGGTAACTTTTCAGTTACAAATTAAATATTTAAACTTAAAAGGTAAAAGCGACATTAAACAAATAATATGGAACAACTTTTTTTTTACTAAGTATTTGAAAGGAAAATTTTAATCGAGTTTTGCTTGAAGATAAAACGAATCACAAAATATTCATCACAGCCAACAAAGAATTTTTTTTTCATAATCGCATTCCAACTTCGTTTAACAGCCATTGTTTGATTTCATTTTATCTAAACAATTTCATTTCTATAAAAAATCATAAGTCCAATATAAATTATTTTTCGTCCAATGAAACTATGAAAGTAATGCATTTGTTTTTTTCTTGTTTAATAAATAATAAAAAGTACTTAAAATTCATAAAAAATCGTTTCCTGAAGAAGGTAGATACTAAATAAAAGTTTAAATTACCCACATACCTACCCTGTGAATACGAGTGACTAAAACGTCACCGTTCGTGTACGCCATCACCCCTGGGCAGGGATCACCAATATACGAGTATCTACATGTACACAGTACACAAGTAACAACGATAATCCACAGAAAATTGCAGATATACGGTCGGTAAACGCTTGTATCGACCTCGTCTGACCTGTATCTACATGTCGATATATAAGTGATCCTTGTACAGTACCGCGAACACCAATGTATCTGCATGTGGATAAATAATATATAATAGGCAGTGATAGTCAAGTACATTTTCGGTTTTCACTACTGTTAAAAATTACAATATGACAACCTGCAATTGAATTTTTTTTAACTCAATATGATTTATGTTTATTAATGTGTTATTTATCTCTGTTGGTATTCCAAATTAAATTAAATTTTAATTATAAAAAAATAAAATCACTGCGATGTATCTAAATGAAGATCGCAGTTCTGGGCAATTCTGAATAAGTGTAGATAAAATATATTGCATTTATGATAGTACGTGCACGCCATCCTAAATTTGCTAGTGATTATACCCGAACCTCCTCTTCAAGTTGAGCAGGTCCATCTCCAGGTGGTGGAAGCCCTTGGAGCGGGCGGAGAGCAGCAGGAAGATGGCGCTCCACATCGTGACCAGCGCGCGCGCGCGGCGCGCACGTACGCCAGCAGGAGCGGCGCGCACGCCACCAGCACAGTCCAGAACACCAGCGCCACCGCCAGCTCCCGCTTGCTCGGGTGCTCCAGCCTGTTTCGGGCGTCCACGAACCGCCCTGGAAGCGAAGGAGAATAATTAAGTGATAATAGGCTACTCAAAACAGGGCCCAGATTACAAACATACTCTCCACATCGCAGTTGTGACGCGTCCTTGACGTTAATCGGTATATTATCAAAGAGATTTTTACCTATTTACTTCATTACACAATCGTCAAAAGTACGATTGTATTTGCGCCTGGACGAAGGCAATTTGTTGAACATCTTGCTAAATTTTAGCAAACGTTGGCGCTGCGTGAACAAAAATCGCCATACTGCATAGTGTAAATTAATATATAGATTATAATATAGGTATCTAGATTTCTTTCAGGAACATTTCATGACAGTTGCTGAAAAGTATGTAAAACCAATAAAATAATTATAATTTTCAGTTTTTTATAATTATATTTGGATTACAGTTCTGACAAATAAAGTATTTTTTTAAAACATAAGAATAAGCCATTTAGCAGTTCCCCTGAAATGATACTGAAAAAATATACCGTAATTTCCGTAACTGTCATCGATACCCGTAAAGCGTATATTTTTTGTGCCCATTTTCCGATTACAGATTTGCAGGTACTATAAGAAGAATTGTATTAAATGGAACATACGTAAAATATGAATAAATAAATAAGGAGCTATGAATTCTCACCATGTTTATGAAAATCTTGAAGTTGTTCTTCTTTGTTTTTCCACCTCTCATTTAACCAACTTCCCAAGCCAGCTTCGTCCTGTGGAAGATATTGGGCATCGTACCTGTAATAAACATTTTGTATGTTATATGTATAAAGTTCTAGTATAGCTCGGGTCAGGTGGGTGAACCATTTAGTGGGAACCTACTGTAATGTTCGCTCACCGTTTGATATTAAAATGGACTTCGGGTGGAAACCTTCCCATGATGAGATCCCTTATCTGGCAGCCATTACACCCTGCGTAGGCCACCGTAATGTCGTACACTGCAGACAGCTCGGCCCCCATAGCTTGGGTCAGGTGGGTGAACCCTCTAGTGCGGGGGTGGAGGACATTGCGATACAACTGAAAAAATACTTTTATTAATACAGGTATCTCAACAGAGGCAAATTAGTTTTGGGGATGAAAATATATTTAATAGTATGTCTACATGGCTCGCGACCTTGGTGTGTTACAATTTTCGCCATTTTTTTTTACATGAAATATCAATATTTTCCCATTTTTGTAACTTGTTCACATACACTGATTCGTCAAACGCTTCACGGGAAACGTTTCTATGCCATTTGTAAGGAAAAGCTCATAACTAGATTAACGGCATCACTTGTGTTAAGACAGTAGTAGCAACAACAATTTTGCACACTCATCACGAATAAAGTTCAGTTTTTGAGTGCTAGGATTTTATCTGTTTTATTTTTTATTTATTTAAGTATCCATACAGATTTACATAATAACATAAAAAATTACAGTATTGGCCCTAAGACACGTGCTGAAATGTCGATTATATGTTGTTTTTATTGAATTTTATTTTACGAAATATTGTTGATAAACTGTTGATGGTTGATTATTTGCCTTCAAAATTGATTCACAAAACCTCACCGGAAGATTATTTTTCTTGGCGAAAGCGTCACTCTTCGCGATGTTGGTGTCCGTGAGGTCGGTCCCCTCGGGGAAGATGAGCAGGTGGTACTTGTACTGGAGGCTCTTCATGTACTGCACGACCTTCGTGATGACGCACTGGTCGCTCTCCCAGC
This sequence comes from Micrasema minimum, assembly GCA_022494985.1. Lineage (NCBI taxonomy): Eukaryota > Metazoa > Arthropoda > Insecta > Trichoptera > Brachycentridae > Micrasema > Micrasema minimum. Next base: position 13,186 of record JAGVSP010004821.1, read on the forward strand.
ATCTCTTGATGTACATGAAACAGTTCAGCTGCATCACCCAACCTGAAGCAAAAAACAAAACATTTAAAAAAAAATTCTACCTTTACCAAAGTCATCGTCGCATTATGATCATTCCGCTCCCTGTGTGGAGCATATGGAAGTCAGACCCACGTCTTAAGCCGGAATTATATTAGAGCCACGCCGCGTGTCGCAACGCGTGGGTTTGGAATCGATTTCATACATTTAGTATGAAAATGATTATATTAGACATGTCCCGCGTGTGGCCGACCGATCGACCGATCGGCCTGGGATCGGTGGTGGGGGAAGCATGGCGACACGCGGCGTGGCTCTAATATAATTCCGGCTGTAGTCTTAGTTTTGATGTCAACAGTGAACGTCCTGATGACTTTTTGAGTAAGTGCATCGTAAGGGTAGCGGCATCGTGATTTTCTTTTGACTTGATCGATGATATCGCACTCTTGACTTAACTTCACATGGAAACTTTGGCCCTGCAATTTGCTGATGCATTTGAAACAACATAAAAATAAAGTTCTGCATAAAATACCGTGACAGACAGAGAGTCCCCAAGGACTCTATAACAGTCGCGGGTGGAGGTGAATGCAGTTGAATTATACATTTTTTAACTCACCGGGTCCCGGAATGAGTCTAATTTCATCCTTTAGCACATATTTCATCCTGGTGTTCTGATTAAAAACTTGCCACCATCTCTTGCCCCCAGCAGCTTTCGCGATGGCATGACCCCCGTTCTGGTGGGCCTGGCCGTTGTGGGCGGGTGGAGGGCCCAGGTCCGGGGCTCGAGTCCCCCTCGTGGCGTGGAACATGCACATCCAGATGTAGTTCCAGTCCACCCTGGTCCGGTGGTTCATGATGATTAGGGCAGTCTCCTCGGTGTTGACGAAGTCGCCGTGCACGATGATCTTGGTTCCGAACACCAGTCACAAGTTCAATTTACACTACTAATAAATACTCAATTACATTAATATTTTTGATTTATAACTTATTCATTT
>JAGVSP010004822.1:0-13279 GCA_022494985.1 Micrasema minimum
AATATAAAATTACTACCCAAAACCCCACCAAACCCTTTGAATAACGTCACAAAAAGAAAAAAACTTCTAATAATGAAAATCAAAATGTCAAAAGGAATAAAAAAATTTATTAAAAGTTTCGGAAAAATATTTACCAAAAACCCTTTTTCTTTAAAAAAAAACCACAAAAAGACGTGCTAATAAAATTTTTATTCCTCGAAAAGAAAAAAATAAGAACAAAAAAACACTACGTAATCCTTTTTGATAAAAAAAATTTCATTTAGTTTCAAACATATCGTAAAACCCCTAATTTAGCGATTAAAAAATAAAAAAACCCGGATTTGTTAGACTTTTGGGTTTAAAAAAAAGACGTCATAATTTAACTTACTTTTACGTAAAAAGTGATCAGATACAGAAGGGAAAAAAAGGAAGCTAAATAGTTCAATTTTCTTTTTAAAAATTTCCTATTTTTTCAAATGATTCTGTTCGATATTCACACCTTACCAAAGTGAACTGAAACAGAGCTAAAAAATCATCATTAAGGTTTCAGTTGAAAAAATATAAAAAACTGTGCAAACCCAAAAAAATCACGTAACACTTCTTCTTCCGCCTTTAAAAAAACCTAAAGGGGCTGATATTCTATTGATGCGCCCCTTTGGGTACGACTCCCCAAAAGTCCCTCCAACTTACAGGGCGCCAAATCGCGGGGCCCGTGGCGAGCATCACAGGGAGATGCATCACGATTTGCTATTCTACATCGCCATTCTTTAAAAGTGTGCATGTGCATACTGTCATCCATTTTCGTGCGTAATCCGCATAAAATATTAATCCTTACATAGAAAAAGACGTTTTGTAGGGGGGGAACTAAATTATTTTTTTAAAATAATTTATTTAAAAATCAAATAGACCATGCTAACAAGCACTTTGCCATCATAGGTAGTTTCAACGATCCCCCACTAAAAAAAAAAAATTCGGACGGGAACAATAAAACTTTGAAATCGGTTGGACTGCCCCATCGGGGTTGAAAATTTTTTTTTCCCCGCAAGAAGTTTTCCAAATTCGAAAAAAAAAATTTAACTGTTGGGAAGTCCAAAGGCGGTAATGTCTTAACATTCCAATTAACTCTTCAAAATTTTTAATTTATATTTTTAAAAAATCTTTTTTAGTTCCTCCCATACAAAACGCCAATTTCATATGTAAGGACCAATTCAAGCTTTTTTACCCCCAATTGTTTAAGTGGGTTAAAACAGTTTTATCCTAACACCGCAGCCTCACTAAAACCGGGCGTGGTTTTTCGAGGATCCGCTTCCCACAAAGCCTTTATTTTTTCATTTTCAAATTTTGGCTCCGCCATCCCCGGGCTTGTTCTGCGGCGAAATTTTTAGAAGAAAACGTTGGAACCAAAAACCACTGGTTTTTTCCCCCTTTTTTGGCACCGCCCATCACATCATTTAATCCTTCGAGCCGTTTCGCAGCACTGGGGGCCCCCGGGGGAAACCCTACCTAAATAACGCGAATTTCAAGTTTTCCATTTGGACCAAAAAAAAAACAAAATTTAGGAAAAAACAAAGAAATTTTTAAAAATTTTCGAAACACAAAAATATAAAATACTTTTAAAAAAGAAATTTGGAATCATCCCAAAAAAGAAAATAAATTTCTCGCAAAAGCCAACAATTAAGGACGAAAATTAGTAAACCACCATTTTTTTTACAACCACCCCCAAACAATAAAAACAAAACAAAAAAACTCAACAAAAATAATTTACTACAAAAAAACTAAAAACCCCTTCCCCCCCCAACCCCCCACCCCCTTCAAAGGCACTTTATGACCCAAGACTTTAAAAAAAAATTTTTTCAAACAAGGAAAAAAAACCGCTTCGCCCACGCCATCCAAGGTACACCCAAAATTAAAAAAAAAACATAAATAATTTTAAAGTTGCTTTTCAAAAAACGTTTTGATTTAATTTCCAACAGAAAAAAACGCCAATGACACCCAAACCCCCCCCCACAAAATTTAAAAAATTTTAAATGATATTTTTTAATTTTTAAGTCACAAAAGCATTAACAAAAATAATAAAAACAAACAAAGGGGAAAAAAAAAGATAACAAAAAGCGGGAGGGTAGTAAGTGGATTTTGACCCCCGGCACAGTTAAAAACCACTTTAAAAAATAAACCCAAATTTGGCAATACACACTCCCAAATTTTTTAAAAAAATTAAAAAACATGCCTTTTAAAACCCCAAACCCACGAAGTGAAAGGGAAGTTTTTTTTTTTGGAAAAACGGTGAACAAAAAGACCTAGATGTTTTTGCGTTTTTAAAAAAAAACGAATAAACCTAGGAAGTCACTTAAAAGTCCCTCACGAAACATTTTACATTTGGGGACCCCCCAAGAAAAACGGGGGCCCCCGCAATTTAAAAAAAAAAATTTTTTTAGGGGGCCGAAAAAAAACGGGAAAATAAATTTACACCATGATTTAAAGCTTTTTAATAGGCAAAACTTCGCAAAATTTTAAAATTTAATTTGAATTTGGGCTTGAAGCACAAATCATTTTCATTAATTTTGAAGACGGAAAAAAATTTTGTACATTCAAATAAAACAGGAAATATTCTCAATAATTTAGAAATTTTAGAAATAAAAAAAGCTGTGAAATTAAATTTAAATGGTAATTAATAACCAATTAAATTTAAGTAAAAGCTCAATAAATAAATAAAACACCTTTTTAGTTAGACCACTTATATAGTTTATTCCAGTAACCTGGTTTCGCTATCGCTAGCATCGTCAGACTGGTGATCGCTAGACCGTCAGACCAGTCTGACGGATGCTAGCGATAGCGAAACCAGGTTACTGGTAATAAACTATATAAGTGGTCTAACTAAAAAGGTGTTTTTTTAATTAAAATGCAATTCCACCAAGAAATGTCAGTAGATAATCTCAACAAATTTAAAAGCTCTATGTTTTACATCTTACCCCATCCCAGACACTTCTCTTCTACCCACCCCCAAATACCCCTACCACTACTCCCTCATCCATAGCCACACTCACTTATTAGGTACATATTCTATATATATTTATTACTGTTTAGTTTTTTTAGTTGATAAGTAGCCCTGAGGATGACCAGTAGGTCGTAACTAGTTAGATAAGTGTATAAAATAATAAAAAAAGTGAATAAAAAAACAAAGTTTCTTAATTTTATTTATTCAAGTTGAAAAAAACATGTTTCTAAAGAGAACATTTCTGACTGCCAATTATTGGTCCCCATTTATGCAAGTTATTGGAGAAAACTGAATTTAGTTAAGTCAGTTATTAGTGCCGTAAACGACCAAATAAAATATTAAAGTTATGATTAATTTGAAAATACATGTTTTATTAGTTAAGACAAAAAACCGTTTTCATTTCTCGGCGAATTTTTTTTTTTACCTTTTTGATTTATGTAAAAATAATATTTTTATCTCGAATGGAGTATAAAAACCATGTACATACACATGAGGGCAAACAAATTAAATCCATTGATTGTGTTCAGTAGTAAGAACAATACTAGTAATTATTATCTAGTTATTCTGTAGAAATATAATCGCCCCACAGTACGTTAAGAGTTACGAGGTCGTGCAGTTAAACTTTACTAGTATTTATTTTGGTTTGTTTTTTAAAAAATAAAACCAACTCGTAATAGCAAGGATTATAATTATTTTACATGGCAATTTTTGCGAAAAATCACCTCAAAAGTATTACTACAACTTACTTGTCTCACACTTTCGGCTACCTAATGCATATTGCAATATTATTCTATCACCCAGTAGTTTAAATATATTTTCTATGATAATATATACATAATGGGGACGCAATATTTTTAAGAACTACCCATTCCAAACAGAACTCATTTGACCCCTACCTTGTCTTCAAGTAATAAGTCGTGGATTACATATTTTAGAACCTTATAAATTTCGTCAAATCAAAAAAATTGTATTCTACAAAATCGACTCCATATATGACGTTTTCGAGAAAATTTAGTAACAAGTTTTTTTTACAAAATTGTCATAAAATATCATATATTTAGTCAAATTAATACTAAAAACCTAATTTCAATAAGAATTTGTGCAATCTTACTTAAACTACGGTACTTTAAAAGCTTTTACAAGAAGAGAATTATTATTTTTAAGCTCTGATTCAAAACTCATATTTCACATTCGACTTCAAATATGATGCAGATTCACCAGTTTTCAAGTTGTAGGTATAGGTCGCGTCATCTAAAAAGAACGCTGGAGGAAAGTGGAGGGGGTGGGTCGGCGCATGTGACCCGCCCACCCCGCGTCGCAAATAAGGCCGATAATCGCCTATTTCGCTAGTGCGCAGCTTGACCGCCAGCGTTCTTTTTACATGACGCGAACTATACTACGAGTTTTGTTTCTATAATATTTTTTAATGGATCTTTCTAAACAATCAATTTTCCTTAAATCAGAGGCAGTTCAGCTGAAATATATAATTTCTAGGATTAGCCCCCATTATGTAGGTTAATAAATAAGATTTACCTAGCTAACTCCTAAAGTAATATAACTAAATGATCGCTACTGCCGCAGGGTTTAAGTTTACAAACGCCAAGTATTATAATATTTATTGGTCGCGATTACATTTTACTTAAATGTAAAATGTGAAATCATTGTATTCCTACTTCCTAGCTAGTTCTGTTCTAACTACAATCCAATAACAACTTGTATTAACCCTTTCATTAGAGACAAATAAACTATTCATGTATATGAACTTCTAATTATAGTCAGAGGCGAATTGGTACTGGTTAATTTTCAGGATATTTAAATAAAAAAACACAATGATAATAATTATTTTGGTTTTACTTACATCACGTGTCCTGAATTACTTGTAATACTTGTGAAAAATAACATATTTAAACACCCAAGATTATGTACATTTTTTTCCACTGGGAGTGCTCAGGAGTTGTATTACTTACGACATTCTACATTATATCCAACTACTATAAAATAAAATAAATGTTTATGATCAAAATGATTTTGTGTACCAATGCAGTGCCCCGTGCACCATTGGGTACGGATAAAGGAAAGTAGTAGTTATTAATAAAAACTCGAATTGAATTCTTCAGAAAAATTTTCAACCCTTGATTGTTAAAATGCTACATGGTTAAAATATTCGAATAATTTATTTTTTTACGGAAAAGACATTCGTACTTACGTTATCGAAAAAAAAATCAACAGGCTAAACTTTGCGAAATCATCCCCATTGAAACTTCAAACGTAAGTCCAGTGCATTGCCTCTACGTTATTATTTGAATACTCCATTTTCCCTTGTTTTTATTTCACAGCATCGCATCATTATGATTGATACAAAACAACAAGCACACATGTATCAGAATAAACACCTCCATGATACATATTTATTTTGATTTACACTCGCTAAAACATGACGGATTCCTTGTCCTCCGTCATCCTTTTATTTTTTCCATTTTCCATCCTGTACCCTGTTCCCTGTACCCTCTAACCCCATATCTTATTCATATAAAACTGTAACACTCGGAGTTCGTAGTTCGGGCCGGTGCAGGGGGAGAGGGATAGGGGGTCGTTTATCACAGACTTTATATTCGCTATGGAGATTTTATATGGTAGAATTATGCAAATACAATCGGCTGTGAGTATTATAACTCCGTGAGTTATGCCCCTTCGTAGCCCCCTCCCTCCCGACCGTATCCACCCGTAGAAATAGTAGTGTACTTTGTATTGGCCAATTAAGAAATTTACCCTTGCAATTTTCAGGGTGCAGTGTTAAAATTGTGTCATTTTTGATTAGGGCTGATCTTAATACTCTGATTATTGTATCTACTTGTATGGAAACTTTACTTCTTGTTTTTATATTATTTGGTTCATTATCTCACTGCTGTGCATGTTATTAAATATTATATTAATTCATTAATTATAATAAAAATAAATGCGGATTCGTGAGTAATCAACTTAATTATAAAATTCATAATGCTAGCAATTTTGGGTGTTCAAATACTTGTACGGAATAATAAGCGGAATAAGGAATGTTGTAGTACGTAAAGTGGCCACTCAACCCAGTCAATGACAGGTCATAAGCCCTGTGAACGCTTGAATATCCATATCCTGAATTTGAAAAAATTATACTGCATCTTTGTAGAGATATAAATAATGAAATAAATACTTTTTTTCCTAAATATTATATTACTTCAACTAATACTATAAACTACTTATAACGTTTTTTTAATAACGCATACTTTCCACACTTTTAAAACGAAATTTAAGTTCTTCGAACATTTAATTTCATTTGGCAATTATTTTGTGTTCCTGCTTATCGGAATTTTGGAAGACAAAAGTTTTTCCTATACCTATCCCCATAGTTATGAATGTCTTGGAAGTATCTTATATTTTTATTCAAATATTCCGGGAGCATTTAATTATTTAGTTTAAAAATAAAAATATTTATTGTTATTCTTTGCTTTACTGCAAGCATCTCTAGTTTTTTACCATAGTGGCAATTCTGGTTCATGTATAGCATCTTTAAATAGTTCTCATTTCCCTATTTTGTATAGTTTGAAAGTTTCTCAATTCTTTTATGTTGCATAAAAATATCACACTTGAGACAATAATAGAGATGTGGAGTCACTATAAAATTGTAAACCACTTTCGTATTAATTGAATTTCCGTGACAACTTTTACTGCCTAGTTATAGAATAATAAAATACATTAATGTGACGTAGCTCTTAAATTTTTAATCAGTCTTGTAAATTTTAATGAAAACGTGACTCAGAAAACAAGAATACGATCAGACTAACTTGTAAACGATATAATCCAATTCCTGGGGAATTTCTTCTAAACTTCGAGAGAGATTTCAATTTCAGTCTTAATATTTATAAATAAGCAAAGTTTTGCGAGGGATTCAAAATAAAATAACTAGGTAGATTTTATGATATTGTACGCCAGAGTTCGCGAAGGAAGAAAAACTTTCGAATGTATTTCTGAGCGCGTCTACAAGAAAAAAAAGTCATTTTAGATGGATCGTAAAATTCATGAACGCTCCTCATAAGGAACGGGTTAGTATTGTATACTGTTACTGTAACCCAAAATATAGCCCATACTTTTTGCGGTGTGTGGGCGGATGCTTGCCGGCAGTCGAAAGGCTCTGATAGGTCGACCCGTGTAAGTGCATAGGTAAGAAATAAAGGTGCGGAATCTTCGTGTCATTACTTTTACTAAATAATTTACTCTGCAAGGCAGATCTAGGCGTATTAATAAATCAACGACCTCAGTGTAAAGAAATATTATTGTTATTACACTCTCTTTCACGGTGTATTCATTTGTACGCAATTCATAAAATGTATTTAGTTGTGCTGTGAAAAGTAATGTTAAATATCTGAAACAGCTGTCACAAAAATGTTTTATTGGGATAATCTTATAAGTTTTGTTACAAATGTTTCAATTTCCATGCAATCATGGCCACATAGTGAAAATCTGAAAAACAGTTTTTATAATAATTTAAGTTAAAATGTCAAAATTTTACGTATAGAAAGAATGTGTAAATAATAATTATAGGTTTTTCAGATTATAAAATCATTTGTTTATAGTTCACCCTAGTACTACTTGAAGTGAAGTGTAAAAAAATACCCTTTTTGGCTCCCTCAAAATTAATTGTCTAACATATTTTAAGACTATGGATTGACAGGTAGTTATTTAAAAATGCTTGTTTGGTTATCAAAAAATTTAATTACCTTCGTATTGACGTTTTCTTCATATTTTTATAAATATAATGAATAATGAAGGCAAGAGTGTAATACAAAAAATGCAAATATAATAAAATTGTATAGCCCTACGTTCGTTATTCTTCATTGTACAGAATATATTATTTTTATTCATGCATATCTATCCTGTGGCACCAAACTGCTGGTACTTCTAGTAAAAAAAAATATTTTCTCGTATTTACGTTCACATATATATGTTATGTATGTAGAAAAAAGTACCTGTTGTCATTATTATACTAGTGTCACACTAGTCTTAAGTTTGTAATTAACTTAAAAAGAAAACAGATATCAATAATATAATATAGCTGTTGCAGCCGCTCCAAAAAATGAAAACAACATACGGGCAAAGATCCTACACATATCAGGGGCCCAAATTGTTCAACATATTACCCAAGAAGTTACGTGAAATATCAAAATTTTCGATATTTAAAGAGATTAAATTTTTTTATTTATACATTGGATCCTGAGATCTATGGTCACCATATAAAAATTCACTTAATATTAATGTGTCATAGAAGAATTTTGGGTGTGCGGTGGTTTGGCTTTGTAAGGAACACAGAGGTGAGGCAACGGACACAGCAACCCTTGGTATCTACTGTCATCCGGCGAAGGCGTTTCGGCTGGCTAGGCCATATACTACGTATGCCTCCCGAGAGCCGCCACCATGCTTGCCTATTTTACAAGGCATCAGGTTCTCGGCGTCCCGGTCGCCCACTGCTGACAATTCGTCGGCAGTTTGCGTCAGGGCTGCGGGACGTGGACTTGACTTGGGAGGATGCACGGGAGCTGGCGGCCGATCGCTTGGCCTGGAGGCAGTTTGTGGATTCCATTTGGTATAATGAATATGAATGATGTATTTTTATAAATAATGTCGACAAAAAAAAAACATGAACCTGTAAAATGCTTTTCTTGGCACGGGTTCCCCCAGTGAGGAATGCATTAAAAATAACAACATGTCATAAAAACTGCAATTTACTAAAATAAATCAATTTTAAAAAAATGTTGATGGGACGCAATTTTGACTTAAGACGTACAGGAGCAGGCAACCGACAGTCATTAGCTTGAAGGAAGTTTGTGGAATTCATATGCTCCACATATTTGCATAGTCAGCGGATATGAAATGTATTATTCTATTGGTAAGTTAGCAAGTTCAAAGTGCAGCATAATACTCGTAGTATCTACTGAATAGATTGGAGTTACACCTGCATACAGATATAGATGTAGGTTATGCATGTCTGTGTTATTATGCCGCGAACTAAGGTTTAGGAGCGCACTGCAGTACCCATTAAACATATAGGCTGATGAGTAACTATGAACTGCGAAAAATCTTCGAATATTGACATGCTTCCATATTATATCTGCCATAATCAATAACAGCAAGATGCAATGTTCAATATATCAAAAATTGAATCTTTAGATTTGTAGAGTTTTATGGGACCGTGTATAAAGTATTGATGCAAAGCAGAGCTGACGGAGTGGAAAAATTTGATGATCAAAACAAATTTTCTCTCCTTTTGAGTTGCCGCCATATTTGTTTTCACAAAATACAAAATGGGCTTCCGCCAACAGTGTACATAAACACTTTTCATCATTCTATTTGAAATTGATAAGATTAAACGTACAAACAAAATGGGAAAATCTATAATTAAAATGATCCAATATTAGATCATTGAAAATTATGAAAAAAATTACTTAACATTGATTGCGTAATTTCTTTAACGACGTAAACCTTGTGAAAGACCATAATTTGATTCCTTTTCATTTGCATAACATTTTTGGCGTGTTCAAATACTTGTACACAAATCTGGATTTTATGTCTTCTAATTTTTAGTACAAAGATTTTTTTTCAAAAATGAATTAAATAATTTATTGTTTATTTTTCCTTCCGTTCCGTCATCCACACGAAATGGAACATAGGGTGCTGCGTTGGTAAACCAAGTACACATTTTTTTAAATAATTTCATTCATGGATTAGGTATAATTTTCTGTTAATCCGGTAAACTTCTGTGTTAGTCGTAAATACTGCACATTTTTGCCAAGAATTACGAATATTAAATAAAAAAATAAAACAATTTATTTGTCCCTATATTCATTAAAGATAATTTATTTTCAAATTGAAAACTCAATTATTTGGACATTATTTCGGAAGTAACATAATTATGAGAATTGAGATAACTTACGAAGTTATTACGTCTAGTAATGAGACTTTCCCAGAAAGTAATTCCGTATATAATTCGATTCGAATAATTCGAATAATTCGATTGATTCTCTTGTAAGATATTATAATAATCGGGAGGAGAGTGCATTGATCAATTAAATTCATTTTTGATAATTATAAGAAAGGAGAACAAAATTGCTGCCTATTGTAATGATATTTGCAAGTTCATCAATAAATTATATACCGATATAAATAAATTAGTTTTTGATTAATTAACCTTGTACAATCTAGCTACCTACGTAATTGTTTATATGTATCACGGGCGCATTACAATACTGTGTTAACCCAATAAAACAAATTGAGCTTAAACAGTACCAATAAATGAATAGAAAATAAAATTAATAGCGTTAAAATAGTTAGCGCCTTGCATAAACCGGGTGGCATTAATGTCAGTTTTATTTACGCTATTCTAACATGCATAGATCACCATTTTATAGGTAGTTACTTAACACAATAAACGCCTCCTTTCATGTCTCTATCGATAAATCTTCCCATATCTTCTGTTTGCTTTATTCTCAAAAGATTCCCAAGTAATAGCACCTCACTAAAGGACAAAGTTGCAAGAACATTTTATGGCAATCCGTAGCGCATTTATTAATATTTAAACCACATATTTCTTATTGGTAAAGGCACTATAAAAATAATGCGAGTACGTGTCTGTATGTAATTATTATTTATCTTTTTTGTAATTTGTTTCAAACCGCAGCAATAAACAAAACAAAAAATAGATCAATCATATAAATTATTAAGGGTCTTTGTAGTTTTATGACGCTTCATTGTGGTGCGTGGAGTCGTTCACAAAATGACCAGCGAGAGATATAAGTACTCGTACCATTAGCATAATAAAAATGTTTAAATTATAATGGTCCATGGTCTGTAGTCCTAGATACTGTATCCTGCCATACATTGTGACTTGAATAGCGTCGCTTTTATTCGTCTGAACAGAAGTCATTCCAAGTTAGGTACTCGAACAAGAAATGCTCTGTTCTTTGTAAGCTGCTTCAAAAAAGTTTATACTTTACAAACCGGTTATAAAAAGTGTTCCTACAACAGCATAAGGCAAACAGGCAGTCTTTTACCAGCTACAGCCTACAAGACACTGTGTTGCTGTTTCTTCTCTTTGGTTTAGTAAAGAGAGAGAGATGGACGCTGGTGTCAGGATGCTGTGGAGGTATTCCAGCCTCTGGTTCGGGGAAGTCAGCTCCGAGTTATGGTGCACCGCTTGTAGTTACATGGAAAATGTATTGAGAATAATATAATCGAGTTTTTGTCGTTTTGCTTCTTACTTTGTTGGCTAGAATGTTAATTATAAAGTGACAGCGTTCAATTATACATCAGCCTTTATGTTGAACTTTCCTCTCCAATCCGAAGTAAAAAGTTATCCGTAGCATTTATTATTTGTGTTGTTTTTATAGGCGGACACAATATTTTGGAATTATTCATGGCTCAGTGGGTATTTTAATGAGAATTTTGATTAAAGACAACGACTGTATTTGTAAAACGTAAAACGAGAAACAGGAGTCGTGACTTCTGTGGTCGGCTAATTGCCTTTATTCCTACTAATAAAACTGGCTTTCATATAAATACGGCTTCAACTCTCTTTCCGATAACTCGTTTCTTCTTTGTGTATTATTATATTACCTGTCTCGGGACACAATATTTTCATATTTATGTAATTTCATAATGTAATGATACCCGCGCAGTAATGATGGGCAATTTGTCTCCACAGTCCGCCATCACGTGTCCCATGTCCTGTCCCGTGCCTTCCTCTGTCCACTGTCTACTGTCCCGTGTCCCATGTCCTGTCCCGTCCCGTCCTACGATCTCCAGGAGTTATGGAAACTGAAATAAGTTAGCGCAGTAATGATGGGCAATTTGTCTCCACAGTCCGCCATCACGTGTCCGATGGACCACCGCGTCCTGTCCCGTGCCTTCCTCTGTCCACTGTCTACTGTCCCGTGTCCCATGTCCTGTCCCGTCCCGTCCTACGATCTCCAGGAGTTATGGAAACTGAAATAAGTTAGCGCAGTAATGATGGGCAATTTGTCTCCACAGTCCGCCATCACGTGTCCCATGTCCTGTCCCGTGCCTTCCTCTGTCCACTGTCTACTGTCCCGTGTCCCATGTCCTGTCCCGTCCCGTCCTACGATCTCCAGGAGTTATGGAAACTGAAATAAATTAAACGCGAACTAAACTCTGACAAAAAGTCCATTTATTACACGCTCAACAGCTATTTGTTTAAATGCAAACAAAACGTGAAGGGAGACGGGGGGAGGGAGTGGGGGGTGAGAGGGGGGGGGGGGGGTAGGGAGGGGGTGGAGCACAATACACACATCCGCCAGAACATCAATCACCGCGACTTAATGGACGGCTGTCATTCTCAAGGCATTCCTATTTCTGTGAGCATTATTCACGTGACCCCCTACCTCCCTCCCCCACCCTTCCCTCCCACCCTCCGCGCGCCGCTCCTCCCCGGAAACATATTTATTTTACTTAAAATGTAAAGACTTCAATATCGATAGGCATAATATTGTGAAAGGCGCATTCCTCGACTGGAGCCAACTCCTTACTTAAAATAATTATTCATACTCTCACTAAAACAATACACCCCATTCTTTGCGCCATCTTAGTTGCCTGTACAATAATTTACATAATTACAATTTTTACAAAATAATTACATCAAGAATGATACCTAATAATAATAATTTTCACACATAAAACGTGATATTATTAAAAGTATAACTGCTATAACCTGACACACGATAAAGGTCAAAGGCAACCATAATAATTATTAGCAGATACATAGCAGAACGAAGATTTTTACTTTTAAACTTAATGCTTAACCTTCCTTAAAAAAATATTTATTTAATACATTTACGAAAGTTTAAGGCACACGGGAATATGCATGATTCATTTAATTTCGTTCGTGTCTTGTTAAAAATGCATGTCGCTGTTTAAGAATTCATTAACATGAAATTCATTCTATTAAATAACATCCTTTATCATCATATCAATTAATTATTTGTAGTCAAATTATTCATAATTAAGATAATGATACATAATTCGTTAGGCTAAGAATATTTTATTCTATAAGTTCTTAGTAATTTATTCGTAAAACGAACAAATTGTAAGAAATAACCTAATCATTTAATCATTTTTCCCGTTCAAGCTTTAGGTCGGCCATCCTTTTATTGACTCCTTTTTAAATCAGTAAATATATTTCACTGATCAATTTAATTCCTTGGTTAACGTATTGAATGTCTACCTGCTAATATATTTCAAAACATGACTTCATTCTTATTA
>JAGVSP010004823.1:0-27753 GCA_022494985.1 Micrasema minimum
TACTTGATTATTTTTAACGTTTTATTTATTATTTATATTCCTATCAAGTTTTACAAATAACTATACATCCTATTCACAGCTGTTGTTCATGCGCGGCACATAAGGGTAAGTGCGACGGGGGATGAGTGCGCGCGGGGGGGTGCGCACGCCGCTCGCGTAGTACGGGGCGGACGGTGACCAAGTCTTTACTATTTCTGAGGAATTATTTGGGTGCACTTTTCTTTTTTTTTTTATTGAGAAAGGGACATGTTTTTTATTGATAAATGGGTTCTATTAACGATACTGAATTCAGGGTTTTTTTTTTTGTTAACTGACTAAAAAATAAACCCTGTATATGAACAAATAAATAAAAAAAAAAATTTTAAAAAAAAGAAGAAAAAAAAAAGGTATTATTTTCTTTTTTGACCACCTGATAATATTACGTAAATTGGACAGCTTAAAACAATATATTGAAAATCGCCTTTTTTCGGATTCGACAGTACGCGTATGGACCGTAAATTTATTTACATGTGATTTTCACATTAATATTTCATGTGTGATACCTCGCACTGTCTCTGAAGTGTGAGGCTGATCATTTTGCCTTCGCGTAACAAAACGGTCAAGATACACTGCACTTGGTGTTACCAATGCAGTGCCCTATGCACCAATGGGTGCGGATAAGGTAAAATAGTAACTTCACTAACCTAACAACATTTTTAAAGGGATACAAACACATGTAGACAAATTACTGGATTATACCCATGCTGGGCTGATATCAGATACTATTGATATCCCAACAGAGACTGAGAAACTCTGGAAACGAATGTGGATTATCTAGGCGTTTACAGGGCTTATGACCTGTCATTGGCTGGGTTAAGTGGCCACTTGATGTACTACAACATTCCCCATTCCGCCCATCATCTGATAACCATATATGACAAATTTTTGAAACCTATATATATTGAATTCGTCTTCAAAGTTCTCAGAAAATTTCTATGCTGGTGATATCTGGTGAGAAGATTGTTAAGCAATAATCCACATTCGCCTATAATAATTTATTTATTTCAGTTATTTAGAACATTACAGAAAAAAAAACAATTCATTCTAAATACAATACAAAAATAAATCATCCATGAATAGATAGTTATGTTAGTATAATGATATAAAAAAGTATAGAAAGAAAATTAAAAAGTTAGAAAGTGCTTTTTTTTTTCTTCTTTTTTTTTTAACCACCTCAACAGGCCAGGAGGCCCAATTACAGAGAAGTAACAACGTCACAAACACCCAGGCTTGAGAAAAAATCACTTTTTGATATATATATGTATATTTTTTTGTGTTCTCCGACCGGGAATCGAACCCGGAACCTCCGTATCGTGAGTCTAGCGTCTTAGCCATTACACTACGGGGCCGCCGCTTTCCTAACGGAAGACCCACTGTCGTGAAATAAGTCGACATCCGAGGTGATGCGATTAAGTAACAAGCGCAATAAGCCCAGATAATCCAAATTCGTTTCCAGAGTTTCTCTGTCTCTGTTGGGATATCAATAATACTTCACTAACCACCTGTTTCCGAACAGCCTGTATAAGTACTACTATTACTGTCCCACATACTGTATTACTTCAATATCAGCTACCGGCCGCTAGTAGTTAGCGGATGAAGTTAGTAAATATAACTAGCACTTCACGAGAGTAGACCATTAGCGTTACTCTCTGAATAGGGAAGTGTCCCATGTTTAAATGTTATTAATAAAGAAAAAAAATCGATACGGAGACACTGAGGGATCGTAAGAGTGGCGGCATCATGATTTTCTTTTGACTTAACTTCACTCGGAAACTTTGGCCCTGCGATTTGCTTATGCATTTTCTTTTCCCTAATCCCCCCATTGAGACCCTGAGCGGATGCACGGGTGGATGTCTGGGATGGGGGGCCTGGCGAGGCAGTATGCCGGTCTCCACACGGGTGGTAGTAATTACTAGTAAATAATGATCAGGGTAGAAACTAATTACCCTACTACTGTTAATTTGGGCCGACTCTAGTTGGTTTGGGTGATGGAAACAATGACAATTATATTACATAAGCCGAGACAGTGGTAGGGGCAATGAAAGCATTTGTTCGCGTACATAACGTAAATTCATCCGTATTTTTATCACACTAACAATCTTAATATCGCGGTTTAGCTTGTTGAAATCGGTAGAGTTGGCTGGACTGAAAAAAGACTCAATAGTCTTTAAAAACAGTCTAGGGAAAGGGTGGGGCTTTCATTGTTGTATGCATTTGAAACAACAAAAATTTCAAGTCCTAAAATAGCGTTACTGGCAGAGAGTCCCCAAGGACCCAAGGTGGAGGTGGGATCGATCCATCAGTGTCCTATATTTTTAAATACTGTATTTTTTTTGTGTGGGTGAATAAAAAAGAATATTTAAAAAAAATTCTGTGATAAATAAACAAAATTAAGTTTTTAAAAGATTCCTCGTAAAAAATATTTTAAAAACGGAGCTTTTGAAACAGAGATTGACGGCAAACAGATGCTTTAAAAGCACCCGGCGTACTCTGTACTCGGTACATCTCTAATGATAATTTATCTTTGAGCGGCAATGTATTATATAAATTAGACGGGAAGTGCTTTGCATAAATATATTACATAAATTACATCAAAATATATAATATAATGTGAACCTATATACTCGAGTGTAGCAAAACTAGATGTGAAACCATTGAATCTACGTCGTATTTGGAATCGATTTCGTAATTTTTTATATTTTTATTTTACCCATAGTTTTCAGGAAAATTGACTAGGACAAGTATTGTGATGATATTATGATGTAGTACTAAGGTATTTACGAATAAAAAAATCCTGTTAAAATACCTACCTAAGGATTGCAGTAAAATTTACATAAAATTATTTTTTAGTCGCCTGATAATTTCGCAGTTTACCGTTTTTAAGGAATCCTTAAGTAAGGATTTCTTCCCTTGCGAAAGATGACCGTAAGAATTTTGGGATTCTCCATCTATTGTTAAAAAGGAAAGATCCTTACATTTTGTGGTAAGGATTCATCCTTAATATTATATTTGTCTACTGGCAATACCGCGTTTATTGTCATTGGTTTTACTTTTTTAGCCATAGAAGTAAGAAATAACAGTCAAAACATGCTCAAAACTTCAAAACACTGTTGCAATCAAGGAATCTAGGAGAAATGAAATAAGTGTTAGCATACAATTGGAGGTTATAGTTCATTACTTTATTTAAAAAAAAAACTGTTAGAAAACAATTACATGAGTACTTAAGCGATCATTAAGTAAACTCGATGTATAATAAGTATCTTCTATAAATCAATTTTATTAGGTATTACAAGGGTACTTTTTTTAACATTTGAAACTATTATATATCAATGTTTGAAACACAAAGTTTGACAAAAGCATAAAGCATAGTAATTTTTTTACGTAGATGATAATTTATATTGAAAAAATAGGGAATAAGGTAACAAACAATGTTTACTAACGTTAATATGCGAAATTAACTATGTATTTTGAATACTTTTCTGTTAAAACCAAATTGCAAGATCCTTAGCGTCGGGTAAAATGGCCGCCTTACGTTAAGGAAAGTTTTAAGGAATTTCGCCTTCGCGGAAGGAATTCATCTGTCAAATTTTAGATTGAGAATCGCAAACATCCTTAACTAAGGATTTGATCCTTAATAGTCGCCTTAAGTTAAGGAACACAGTTACATAATCGCCTCTCATATCATATTATACTATTACTTAGCGTCCTAAAAATGATTATTCCGCGTTCTGATCATATCGTTCGGCGTACAGAAGTCCTGACAAAAGTATCGGAACGCCGAAATAAAGGCAACTAAAATAAAGTGTAGAATATACAGGGTGTAACAAAACTCGATGTACAAGCGGGAAACCAGTGAATCTACATAATATTTGTAGTCGATTTTGTAGAATAATTTTTTTTGATTTGATCCCTAGTTTTCGAGAAAATTGACTACGAAGTTTTTGCAAATTGTTATCAAATAATACGTATTTTAGTCAAATTAATACTATCCATAAAAAAAAGCGTTTTAATAAGAATTTGAGCAATTTTACTTAATATGCCATACTTTCGAAAACATTTGTGAGAAGAAAAATATTTTTTTTCAAGTTCATATTAAAAAGTCATATTACACAATCGTCTCCAAATACGATGTAGATTCACCAGTTTTCGGGTTGTACTACGAGTTTTGTTACACCATGTATTGGTGATCGCTACCCTGATCATTATGGCTGGCGGTGCCTGATCACTTCAGCGGATACTTAACATTATGATATAAAGCTTTTAATGAACTTAAAAGCTTCCAATCTCTCTTATCAAAATTACCAGAAGCATTTTATCACCTCCATGCCTATAGAACCACGCCGTATTAATATACCTACCATTAGCTACACTTTAGCGCACTTGCGGGACAGAAATCTGTACAGTTTCTTGTGCAGTTTGCAAACTGTCCCGTATAAAGCGAAAACTGTATCCATTTTGAATATTCCAATATTGAACGGTCCGCGCGACGTTTGGCTGACTTGACAGTTAATGTTTTTTACTTAAACGTTTAAGTAATGATTTATTTTAATATAATATAATATTAAATGATTTGCTCTTTCTGTTCAAAGTATTAAAATCTATGTTTGATTGTTGTCAACTAACAAATTTAATTAGTATACAAGTGCCTGGTCGAGTTACCCGTAGTGATGTACTATTTTACTGTAGCCAATCATCGACCAATTACAGTGCTAACTCACCGATACGAAGAATGCACGCACTGGCTAACAAGTATACTAAAGTCCGCTTTATATGGGGCAGTTTCTTGTTCAGAAAACTACACAGTTTCTTGTTCAGAAAACTGTGCAGTCTGTCAAACTTCTGTCAAAAGACATGCTAAATATGTGTATTTTTGAAACGCGATTGTAAGTTATTACGTATGTTTGCTCTCAGGAAATTGTATATTTAACTAATAATGTAAATATGTTATTGGTTTTTTACGTATTTAAAAGCATACAATAAACCAATGTCTACTTAAACGTTTACATAAAAAAACATTGACTGTCATGTCAGCTTAAATCTGACACTAGCACACAGTTTTTCATGCAGTTTTTAGCTTTATACGGGACCGTTTTCAGACTGCACAGAAAACTGTGTAGTAAACTGCGCCATATAAAGTGGGCTTAACAATATTGATGTTTTAACACAAATCTAGTGCATTTTAGGGAACAGTGTCTGGAAGCCATCTCTGGCGGTAATGAATAGCTACCTACTGTGTAATCATTTAAAAATGTCTATGTAAAAGCCCTATGGGCGTAAAAAACAATTAAGTAAAAATATATTGAATGCTTTAAAAACGTAAAAAACAAATAACATATTAACATTATTAGCTATATTAACGATTTCCTGTGTGCAAACATACGATAATAACTTGTACATATTTAGCGTGTCTTTTGACAGACTGTACAGTTTTCTATCCCGTATAAAGTGGGCATTACAGACAATATAATAAATTCTTACTTCTCTTAGCAACTGAACTTTTTCTACGGCGTACCAATGCTGGAAAAAATCGTGTTTTACCCTATACTTATAACATATAGGACCACGTGAGCGACAGCGCACATAAAATTTTACCTTAAAATGGGGTTTTTGTTTTTTTTCTACAGAAAAGAAAATCAATTAAATAAAAACTGGCATGATAATTCCTTAGAATTTTACTGTTACTAATGCTACATCTCCCTTATCCGCACCCAATGGTGCATAGGGCACTGCATCGGTACACCAAGTGCAGTGTATCTTGATCATTTTATTGCACGAAGGTAAGATGATCAGTCTCAGACGCTTAGTTAAGACGTTAAGACTACCTAACCATCACGCCATTCCCCCGAAGGGGTTGGCAGAGAGGATAGAACGCCACAACACCCTGTCCTGGCACACTTCTCTTGCTTCCTCCACATTCATACATCTTCTCATGCACGCACGTCGATTATTCCGACTTCTTACATGCCCACTTTCAAGCACTTGTTTTAATTGATCATGCCATGTCTTTCTCGGCCTTCCTCGATTTCTACATCCGGGCACAGTCGCATCATATATATTTTTTTAGCCGTTCTTTCATCATCCATTCGCTCAACATGACCGAACCATCGTAAAAGACCTTTCTTAATTTAGTGGATAATGCTTATCTCAGGCTTGCACTCTGCTCTAATTTCGACATTTGTACACCTATCATACATAGTCTTACCACACATTCGCCTGAGAGATCGCCAAGAAATTGCCAATATTTTGATTGAGTACGATTCTCCAATCGATCCTACACCACTTACTGGCCGCGGCTTAGTGGATAAGTACCGCACGATCATGTTTACCAAGCCGGGGTTCTGGGTTCTTTATCGAGCGCAAACATCGGTAGCGCAGTGGTTATCGACCCAACTGGCAAACACGAGGGTTACGGTTCGAACCCGCTAATGGCATTACGGCGCTCTACCAGAGGCGTGCATTATTTTATTTGATTTATTATTATTATCACTTTATTACGAAATAATAAAAAAATATAGTGTAGGTCACACAGACGCTACACACAAACATAATATTTTATTTCATTTTTATACCCCTACAGAGATGAGGCAGAATTTTTTCAAATTCAGGAATATGGATATTCGAGCGTATACAGGGCTTATGACCTGTCATTGGCTGGGTTAAGTGGCCACTTTATGTACTACAACATTCCCCATTCCGCTTATTAGCGAATATCCACACAAGTAGTTCTATCACAGATCACTTTCGACGTGGTAATAAGCGACGTGATAACGATTTTTTACCATGGATGTTAAACGTTTTCGCGATCACAATGGAACACGCGTTAAAAGTTATCGATCGGGATTATTAAACGAGCGCATCAAGACGCGAGCCATTTCCCGAGATATACCTTCTTCGCACATATCTTCTTTCAATCTTTCTCGAGTGCCGTATTTCATTTAGCCGGCGTTCGGCAAGCCAAATATTGAGAAAAGCAGTCGACATAATAAACAATCCGACACGCGCGTTTCTTGACGTTTGACGTTTAGCCGCGATAGTTTATTATCATCTATGGTGCTCGGCAACGCGAACGTGGTATGAACATTGTGATCGGTCAAATGGTTAGCGTTAGCACGTGGTTAGCACGTTTTTAACTACGTCGATAGTTATCTGTGATTGAGCTCCAGGTAAAATTTTTGATTTTGTATATATGTTACGAATCAAGAATCATCCACCAGCGCGTTAAAAGCTCCATCTATGCATTGATATTGAAGTTAAGTATTTATTAGCAAATTACTTAATTTTGTAATTAATACTCTGACCGAGTTAAATTAATTACTAGTAGTCGCCTGCAGATGACTCTGCAATTTATTTAACTTATATTTAGACCAGGAATTTTATACAACATTTTGGGCGTGTTCAAATCCAGATTTGTGTACAAGTATTTGAACACGTTCAAAATGTTGTAGAATATTTTATAATATCTGTATCTATACATGGTGTAACAAAACTCGATGTACAAGCGGGAAACCAGTGAATCTACATCATATTAGGAGTCGATTTTGTAGATTTAAAAAAAATAATTAACCCATAGTTTTCGAGAAAATTGAGTAAGATGATTTTTTTTCGATAATTTCGTGCGAATATTGATCGTTTTATCACATGACGGTAAGGTGATTAGTCTTACGCTTAAGTGCCAGTCCAAGGTCATCATCATCATCATTTCAGCCCGTTGAGGTCCACTGCTGGACATCTCCACTCCTCCCGATCCTGCGCCGTCCCCATCCACTGTCTTCCAGCAGACTTCCTGATGTCGTCCACCCATCTAACCCTTGAGGCCTCTGGTTTCTCGGTCTCCACACCTCGTCCACCTGTCGCCCGCCATTCTGGCTATGTGACCGGCCCATTTCCACTTCAACCAAGCAATTCGCTCCACCACGTCGCAGACCTTTGTCTGGCGTCGGATCCAATCGTTCCTTTTTCTGTATCTTAATGTTATTCCAAGCACAATTCAAAATATCTCACATGAAATATCGTGGCCTGCCGTAAATGATCTGTTTCTCCGCCCCTGTGTATAAAGCTATTAACACCTTTCAAGTGGATAATAATACACACAATAGTCGCGTAATGTTCCCGATAAGTGTATACGATGTAAATACAATCTGTCGCATTTAAATTTACTTAATAAATGGTCAAAATGTGTTGGGGTGGTGAGATAACGGAAACAGCAGCACACGACCGCGCAGCTTTATTATTTACGTAATCATTTTATATCAATATTACTATCGATAAACATGTTAAAGTAGCTATGTTCTGTGTAAAAACTTTTATCATCATCATCATACCATATCCACTCCCTATGTGGAGCATATGGAATCCACAAACTGCCTCCAGGCCAAGCGATCGGCCGCCGGCTCCCGTGCATCCTCCCAAGTCAAGTCCACGTCCCGCAGCTCTGACGCAATTGTCAACAGTGGGCGACCAGGACGCCGAGAGCCTGATGCCTTGTAAAATAGGCAAGCATGGTGGCGGCTCTCGGGAGGCATGCGTAGTATATGGCCCAGCCAGCCGAAACGCCTTCGCCGGATGACAGTAGAAACCAAGGGTTGCTGTGTCCGTTGCCTCACCTCTGTGTTCCTTACAAAGTCAAAAACTTTAGGGCAGTTAAATTCTTCGTCGACCCGGATCTAGGTACTTCCTATGTGGACCATATGGACTACACAAATCGTCGTCCCAAGTCAAGTAAATAATAATAATATTCGTTTATTTCGCATCATCTTTGTTACAGCATACATAAAAAAAAAAAAACATCAAAATCAAATAAGACAGAATAAATAAATTAATAAAGTAGGCTTTAAAACTGTTAAGCAGTTTAGCGGGAATTTAACTTTATATATATGTACAAATAAATCAACAATATATATTTTTTAAAAATTAAAACAGTAAAGCCGTACCCAAGCAGGAGGACCTTCTTATGCGTTCCAATGAAAGCTTCTAGTCTAGGGCCTAGACTATTTTAAAGACTATTGAGTCTTTTTTCAGTCCAGCACAACTCTACCGATTTTTTAAAGCTAATCCGCGAAATTTGATAGATTCAGTTTTAACTGGAAAAAGCGAAGAAAAGAAGGTTATATACGCGACCAAATGCTTTTATTGCCCCTATCACTGTCTCGACTCTAAGATTGTCATAATCACTTTCACCCCAACCTGCTCAAGGAGCTGGCCCAAATTTACAGTGATAGGGATATTAGTAATTCTACCCCTTTTTTAGTAGTTAGAATAACATCCTGTGTAGTACCTCCCTCATTTCCCTTTTAATTAAGTAATTTCTGTCCGAGGACGCGCGTCGTTACGGCTTATTAGCATATTGTATATTCAGAATCAGACATTTCATTTGGACATTGATGATTCTTCATATTATGAATACATGGTCATGGCAAAGTTGCTTTTATATTATTCTGCTTGGAAAAATATAACTTTGAATATTCCAAGTCGGCGGCGGTTGAGATTCACATAAAACAATTTTTTGTCCCAACTTTTAACAATAACATGGCGCTACTTTAATTCCTTATCTCGCATAGGGATTAAGACTGTACAGTGTACAATGATGGGTGGATGGTCTGGGATGGGGGGCCTGGCGGTACGGTTTCCCCACGGCGTGGTTGTATATTACAAATAATAAATAATCATCGAATAATGTTGAAACTAACATCCCCTACCACTGTTAATTTGGGCCGACTCTAGTTGGTATAGGTGATGGAAACAATGGAACAATAATAATACAATAAGCCGAGACGGTGGTAGGGGCACAATAAAAGATTATATTCGCGTACATAATCGTAAATTCATCCGTATTTTATTCACATAACAATCAGTAAAATCGCGGTTTAGCTTGTTGAAAAAATCGGTAGAGTATGGCTGAATGAAAAAAAGACTCAATAGTCTTTTAAGCAGTCTAGGGAAATGGTGGGGCTTTCATTGTACAATGACATAGAAAAACATTTAAATATTTAAGTATTTCAATGTAAGATGTGGTGAATTCAAGAGGAACTTGAAATCTTTTTTAAAACCAGTAAGATGTAGAAACATGGATTATGCAATGTACTTGAAGCGTTTTTAAACCTATATAATTGTATACGGAGTATAATTAATGCTGTGTAAATTCTGTAATTGATGTGCCAATAAAACCATGTATGTAATTACATATGATAATATGTAAATGATAGATATTGTCACATTGTAGAGTTACCTGTTATTAAATAAATAATAAATTGTATAATTTCCTTGGTAAAAGTCGTTTGGAGTTTAGTTCGATTATTTGGTCGCCCATGAGGCTTGATACTCTTTGATGGTAGAGAGAGTACAGAAGAAATTTCTGCGCTATCTGTACCTAAATGAGTATGGATATTATCCTTGGCTCTTTCCAATCCGACTTTTACTAGGGATGCTAGGCTATCAGTCATTATGGAGGAGGAGGGGACGTCCATTGGGTGTTCACTTCTTCCAGGTGATTCCTGGTGGTAGCGCATACATAACTCAGGAAATTCTGATGGATGTAGGTCCTGTTCGTACCTGATAACTATCTTCGACAAAGACAGCATCGATTGTTTTACCTACCACGATGCAGAACCAACCCTGCCCATGGTTATGCCTGTTGGTAGAGCAATCTTGTTACTTAATCGCATCGACCTCGGATGTCGGACATATTTCACGAGACAGTAGGTTCCTTCACATTAGGAAAGGGCACTTTCTAAACTTATAATTTTTCTTTCTACACTTTGTTATGATCATTATACTAACATAACTATCTAATGTCCATGTATGATTTATTATGTGTATTTAGAATAACATTGGATTTTTTCTGTAAATGTTCTAAATCAACTGAAATTAATAAAAATATACAACGAATATAAATGTATTTTAAGAGATAAATCAACGGTTCACTACATATCCAGATGGCTGTACTACCTACTACTAATGCGAATTTTATACGGAACATAATACTGTATAGTTTCTTCTTCAGAAAACTGTACAGGCGGGGGCGGAAAGGTAGTTGTGGAATCCTTCATGCTCCACATGGGGGAGCGATTATGGTATGATGGATGATGATGATATTACTGATATTGATAAGGATATTCGCACTATTATTGGAGCGAGATGCTTTTCTGTGTGCCTCTACTCATACATGTGGAGTCTCTACTCATACATAGATGTCGGTCGATTAGTTGAAAATAATTTGCTTCCATTCGTGTATCGTTATCGCTGCCAACACATAGATGGCGCGAGCAGTTAAATAATATAATCGTGATTCCGAGGGTTTGATCTCCGCTAATATTGACAGTGGAAGTTTTACCTGTCAAAAAACAATCTATCGAATGATTAACCCAGATACAGAAATGCTAATAGGACCAAATGGTCGGATATCATCCAAGGGTTGGCACTTTTCTATAGTAAACAAACAGACAGGGTTTTATCAAGTACAAGTAGAATATATCTATACTACTATGTACACTCCTTAATCCGCTACAATGTAGCACTAGGGCACTGCATTGGTACTTCGAATGCAGGTAACAACTTGATCTCTTTTTAACAAGGAAGGCAAGTATGATTCAGACATTTAGAACACGATTTTTTTAGTCTCATAGATCTAATAACTTACCATCCCGCCAATTCCACGAAGGGGATAGGCAGAAGAGGATAGAAAGACCACCACCACTGTCCTGGCACACTTATCCTTGCTTCCTCCACATTCCATACATCTTCTCATGCACGCACGTCGATTATTTCGACTTTCTTACATGCCCGCTTTCAAGCAACTTGTTTTACTTGACAATTTCACGTCTTTTTCGCCATTCTCGACATTATATACTAATGTTTGCCTCACTTCATGTCTCCAGAAATTTATCTGTGTATCATTGTGTTGTCCACGTAATTGGTATTGTGTTGTAAATAATACCCTTAAATTGAACTTAGAACATTGTACCTAACATAACACTGTGTGCACAACATTAAAATATAAATAAATAAATTAATAGAATTAAATGTTTTCAATAAAATATTATCAAATTTTCATTTCCTCAATATAATCTTTTGTTTAGTGGTCTAATAAATATAACAAAAAGGACATGTGGTATAGTTACACATATCCTTCTCAACAAAAAACTGTTCGTCGAAATCGAAGAAAGGATTAGGTTTAATTGGTGGTATCTACGAAACGTTAGGTATCCTAGGGTTAAAATACACCTAAAATATCGAACGCTGGAATAGAAAAACGAACTAACTTAACTAACTAACCATCACGCCATTTCCCGACAGGGGGTAGGCAATAGAGGATAGTACGCCAACACCACTCTGTCCTGGCAACACCTTCTCATTGCTTCCTCCCATATTCATTCATACTTCATCATGCACCGCGCGTCGATTATTCCGACTTCTTACATGCCCGCCGTTCAAGCATCGTTTTACTTGATCCATGCAATGTCTTTCTCGGCCTTCTCGACTTCTACATCCAGGCACAGTCGCATCATACCATTTATTTTAGCCGTACTTTCATCACTCACCATTCGGCTCTACATGGACCGAACCACGTAAAAAGACCTTAATATTTTCGATAATGCCTTATGCTCAGCCTTGCATTCTGCCTAATTTTAACATTAGTAGCACCTATCATACATACATGGTCTTCTTGGCTCTCCGGTGCATACTTTATTTTCTTTTCAGATTTTATTTCAAACACTTTCTGTTTACTGGCAACCCATGCCCAGCGCGCTCGGGCGCGTTTGCGTGTACCCCCTACCTAAACCTCTACACTATCACCCTTGATTTGTGATAATTGAAATTGGACTTGGCTGCTTATCGCCACAATATTTATCGGAGACAGATGCAGGGAGTATTCTGAGCAAATAAGTGCGAGCTGTCGCATTATTTATTTGTCATTTGACGATAAGATTAGCGCAAATTGAATAATTTGCATTGCGTCCGTCTGTCGTAAATTTACACGTAATACCTACCTACGGAAAACAATGTTTACTGGCGCCCAATACATGATACTTATATAAGCAGGCCATTTTTATAAAAAAAAAAGGTGCCGGAACGCACTTCATGTCATGCGTTTTAATACAAAAAAAATTTTTGAACAACATTTTGAATGAATACAAATACTTGTAGACAAAATTACTGGATTATACCCATTCTGGGCTGATATCAGATATTATTGATATCTCAACAGAGACAGAGATGTCTTCTTGAAACGAATGTGGGTTATCTAGGCGTATACAGGCCTTATAGACCTGTATCATTGGCTGTGTATAAGTGGCCACTGTATGTAGGTTACTACAATCATTTCCCCCATTCCGCATTATTAGCGAATATCCACAAACCAGGTAACATTTTTGATTTGTATTTTATGCTACGAATCACGAATCATCCAGATTTGTGTGCAAGTATTTGAACACGACCCTAATTGTTGTATGGGGAAATAATTTAAAAAAGGAGAGTAAGCCCACGCTATCAATTTTTAACGAAATTATTATATTATTAATTACTGAAAGCGCAAATATTTTTTTCGTTTAATTGATTTTTAAACTAAAACCGTGAAAAACGGTGCGGAACGCCGTTCCACCGCGTTAAATTGGAAACAAAAGCCTGCTTATAAGTTTCTCTTTTATAAAAATGTGTATAATACGGTGAAAAAATACCTAATGAACATTTCTCGATCCCAATATAATAAAACTACCCCATGAACGTAATAATATAATATATTCAATAATATAGTAGAGCCCTTAAAGATTTTGTATTATAAATATGTTTTTCAATGATTGTTACGATGTATAGGATAAGATTGAATGTGTAATTTGTATCGTCTTTATTAATTCGTGTTTGATTGTGCAATATGTTATTAAAAATTGTATATATAACCGGTCCCAAAATGAGTTTTTTATAAACTCCTGGGAATTATAATACATAATATATGTTTTATATTAATAAACGATACTTATACATTTTTTTTAAAAATATTGAGTCCATCGAAAGGGTCGAAAGCTTTCAAATACCTGGGAGCGTACATGACGGAAAACGACATAGTTCAGAAAGAACTGAGAGTGCGGCTTGGAGTAGCGGGCGCTGCATTCAACAGTATGAAAGCTGTCTGGAGATCGATGTTTACTCGGTTAAAACAAAAATGCCGCCTTTATAACGCCTGCATCACAACCTGTTCACGTCTATGGCTCTGCGAATCATGGCACCTAACCAGGGCCCAAAATAGCAGACTTCCAAGTTTGAGAACAGCTGTCTTAGAAGAACTATTAGGTGTGCGGTGCTTTGGACTTTGTAAGAACACAGAGGTGAGGCAACCCAACCCTTGGTATGGTGTCCTCTCCATTTTTATTTGCTTTATATTTTAACCAGTAAATCTTTTATAACAAAATTTTGAATATCTGATATTAGCCCAGCATGGGTAATGAATCCAGTAATTTGTCTACAAGTATTTGTACACATTCAAAATGTTGTTAAAATTAATAAATATTTCAATGTTTGGTAATTGTTGTTTTGTCATGGGATGAAAATAAAACAAAGCTATATGCAAAATTGAATGGCACGTTTATTGTATAATTTCTGCATAAACATAATTATTTTCTCATTATCACTATTTTGTAATCCACATAAACAGCATGATTACTTAAGATAAAATAACCATAATTAAATAAACTATTACACATCTATATATATATATAAATCGGGTCCCTCAGGTATTTTTCCTTGTCATTCATAATATATATTTATTTCTTTTAGATATATAAAAATCTTCACCAAACATACGCATGCATCTCTGGATTCATTATAAAATCCATTTTAATATCATTTGATAAATTGTGATGAGAAGTCTATTATTTGCAAACTCAGGCTATTTGATTCAAATTTTTTTTTTAAATGCAAACGCGTTTTTAAATGTTGTTTTCTTTAAGGATAGTATTAATTTAACCTAAATACATGATATTTGATAACAATTTGCAAAAGAAAATCAACCTCGTACTCAATTTTCTCTAAAACTACGGGTCAAATCAAAAAATTTTATTCTACAAAATCGACTCCAAATATTATGTAGATTCACCGGTTTCCCGCTTGTACATCGAGTTTTGTTACACCCTGTATAACAGTAGTCCGTAATAAACCATCAAAGAAATTTACCATCTACTACCGTCAATTTGCATCTCACAACTGCAAAATATCTACATGTAGACTTTTAAGACATCATTTTATTTGTACATTATGAAGACAAACAATTCATTTAAAAATAAAATGGAAATAGCAGAGTTTGTAAAAGGACTTCTCAAGAAAAAAATCGCAATTTATAAAGGGATTTCGGAAAATGTGTAAAAAAAATTTTGTGTAAATTTAACATAACTTTACAAAGAGAAGATACAAAATTATTATCTGAAAAACGATGCATGATTTTTTTCTGAAAAAGCGGTAAAATGATGCATGAAATCACAGAGCCATGGGCGCTATCTGTTTGTATATTCGTTGAATAATAAGCAAAACACGGTAATTCATCTTTGGTGTTAGTAACTAACCCAAATTTCAAACTGTTGTATCTCACTTTTTAATTAGCCATTTGGGGAACGGATAGCGCTGATGCATATGTGTTTTTTTTGCTTTATTTTACCAAATTTAAACAAAATAATAAGCTGTAAAAATACTGTTTTAAAAAAGGTGCATTTTTAAAATTTAAAATTATTACTTTTAAGTAGTTCGATGTGTTTTTAATTTATAGAAAAAAGTAGTAAGTATCAAATACTGAATAAAAAAATATTTTTAAAACAATTGTGATATCGTAGAGGCAAATCAGTTGTCAGGAAAATTCAAAATACCTTTTAAAGTTTCGAAAGTTCACAAAAATACTGAATAAGCGATAGCTGCCAGATATCAATACATAATATATACTTCTGCACTTGAGAGCCACAAAACATCATTTTAAAATCAACATTTTTCACATTTTCAGATTATTTAATTTTAGTCGCAGTTTGACGTGTTCCTCCAACTTAAGTGTACTTTATATGAGACAGAAAACTGTACGGTTTCTTGTGCAGTTTACAAACTGTTACATACAGGGTGTAACAAAACTCGTAGTACACAACCCGAAAACTGGTGAATCTACATCTTATTTGGACACGATTATGTAATATGACTTTTTAATCTAAGCTTCAAAAAAATTTTTTTTTTCTTCTCACAAAAGTTTTCACAAGTATGGCATATTCAGTAAAATTGCTCAAATTCTTGCAAAAAGGGGTTTTTAAATTTTGTTTTCTTTATGGATAGTATTAATTTGAGTAAATACGTGATATTTGATAACAATTTGCAAAAAAAAAACGAAAAAAAAAATCAACTTCGTACTCAATTTTCTCGAAAACTAAGGGTCAAATCAAAAAATTTTATTCTACAAAATCGACTCCAAATATTACGTAGATTCACTGGTTTCCCGCTTGTACATCGAGTTTTGTTACACCCTGTATAAAGTGAAAACTGACAACTAATATTTTTTATGTAAACGTTTAAGTAGATATTGATATACTGAATGCTTTGAAAAACGTTAAAAACATATATTTACACTATTAACTATATTAACAATTTCCTGTGAACTTATGATCGTGCTAAAAAATACACACATTTAGCGTGTCTTTTGACAGACTGTACAGTTTTCTGAACGTGAAACAGTACAGTTTTCTGTCCCGTATTAAGCGCACATAATTTTATTTCGACACTGCAAGTTGAAGAAATACAGCAAACTGCGGCTAAAATCACAAAAAACTATATTTAAGATAACATCTTTAGCTCCCCGGTTCAGAGTCCTATAAAAATAAAAAAGTTGCCATGATGCGATGACAGAAACACAGTAAAAATATTATCGAATATAATTTTTTTCAAAAATCAAATTCAAACTCGATTATTGCGAGAATTAAATTGCAAAAAAGTGTACAATGCATTATTGCTTAAAATAAAAATACCTTCTTGTTAACGCCACTCGGATACGGTATCTTAGTCAAATAATCCGATTCTTTAAAACAATAGAAATATCATAATAGTAATAAGCTTCGCGGCATATTTTTCTCTTTAAGTGCAGTAAAATACAATGAATCACAAAAACATCGGCGCTATCCGTCCGTCAATCGGTCGTTTAATAAGCGAGATACAAAGCTTAATTGTTAGTAGAATAAAAAACATGTGATGACATCATCACGTGCTTTCCATACTCATTACTACTGCTGCTTTCCTAATAGGAAATTAGGAATCTTCATCACTTGTTTCATGAAGGCAAGATGATCAGTCTCACGCTTCAGCACCAGTCCAAGGTATCACACATTTTGAAATTGGATATTGCTTATTGATCGACTGATCGACCGACGGATGGCACAAGACGGTTTCGTGGTTAATTGTTTAGCCGCAATTAAGGAAAGAATTATGCACGAAGGATATTGGATTCATTAAATATACATTAGGTATTTTTGTACATAATCTTAGAAAAAAATATAACAAAAAAAATTGCATCGAATATTGCGAATATGCGAATTAATAAAACAAAAGTGTAAAAAGTAATTTATAAATTATAGGTACAATTCATTTTGAGGAAAAATAATCTTATGATCAGTCAAATTTTTTAATATTATAATGTAAAGAATTCAGTGCATATTTGTAAAGAATATTTTGGCAATTTGTAAATATAAAAATAAAATTATCGATGCAATTTTTTTTATTATCACGAAATCATCAAAACGATGTAAAAATGCGTATTTACTAAATTATATGTCAAAATTCTGAGATCACAAGGAAAAGTGGGGTGAATAAAAAATCGGAAATTTTAAAATATAATCGAAAAAAAATATATATATATGTATATATCCGCCTCGTGGATATGCATGGTAGCTTGTTAGGCTATCATACATAAATCCTAGGGTTCGATTCCCAACAGAGCAAAAATAAAATATTATTTATAAATTTGAGTTTTCACATTATTTATTTATCTAATTATGCATACGTAGATATAAATTTATTTACAGTGGTAATTTTTTAATCCTGAGTATCTAGGAATTTCTGTTGCTAAGTAAAGACTTTTTTTTTTTAATTTTACCTTTGTCTTGGATAGCAAATATTCTAAATACACTGCACTTGATGCATTTCCCTATGCACCATTTGGTGCAACGCTGCATCAACCCTATGTAAGGAGAGAGAAGTTGAAAAATTGACAAAGGTTTAAGCGATTGTCATCTTGGAAAAGAAAAAATTAAAAAAAGTATTTTTTTTGTATTTTCCCAGTTTTCCTTGTGATTTTGGAATTTCAAATTTTTAAAACGTACATTAATAAAAAAAAAAAGAATATTAAAACTTAACTATAGTAAACAGATTTATGATTAAAATTATTTATGCATAGTTAAAAAAGGCAGAGAATACAAATCTATGTCACCGTCGCTTATTACAAGACAATAATAATAAAATCTAGAATTAAAATGTAAAATTAAACCAAATTATTAATATTAAGGGGAAAGAACTTATATAAAATTGTCACTTAAAATTACTATGATACATTTAATTTGCTTATCGGCAGTGGAATAAAAAGTGATTGTGAATAAATGCATAATTTAAAAAATATAAAAATGTATACATTTTATAAGTATATGGCAAATGAAGAAAATTAAAAAAAAAAAATGAAAATAAGATTTTGAACATTTCAGTAATTTACGTGAAATATCACACTGCATCAATTTGATTGAACAAGTGCCCTATGCACCAAAATAAATGTACGAGAGTAGAAAACTGCGTAAGTATTACACATGAATAAAAATTTAAAATAACAAAAACATATTTCTCGCATTTTTAAAAAAGTGCCACAACTCGAAAAAAATACGGAATATTTTCATTGTATTATTTAATTTAGTTTATTTGTGTCTCTTTTTCACACGATCATTTGTTCATAATTCCGTAAAAATAATTTATTTTTTGAGTTGTGACCCTTTTCTACGTAACCTGCGACGCGTACATTAATATTGCATTTAACTTAGAAAGATAAAAATTTTATAAGTGAATTTTTTTTCTTTTTACGAAAAAAAAAATTGAATTGGAATTACGAATGATTTATACCGATTTAAATATATTACAAAAATTATATTTAAGTCATAAATTTTCTAAATAAAATAAAATCGTAAGTACATATTACGTATGTCCATATTTTTATAAATAAAAAAAACTGCTGGAATATTATTTTTTAGTAATTTAAGAGCAGTCGAATTTATTGAATATTTATTTTAAATTCCTATAAAAAATTCATTTAAAAAAAATCAATCACCAATTTCGAGGCATATATTTTACATAATCGTTGATTAAAATGTTCTTTACAAGTCCCAGATATCAATTAAAATAAATTTGCGATTCGACCAATCGGTGCAGTGTCGGAAAAAAAAATTAATCGCCGAAAAAAATGAAATTTGTCCGAACTCGTTAAAAAAATATACAATTATTATAATGCTGCATATTTGCATTTCATACGCGAAAAATATGCGTAAAAATACGCAAAAGTCGTTGATTCATCGAAACCGTTTCGAGAAATTTCATTCTTCTCGGAGATTAAAAAATTGCAATTTTTTATTGTCCCATAAATTTCTTTATCCTGGTCACAACGTTTCGACAATGCGTCGATTGCGAACGAATCACAAAAAAAATTAAACACTAAAATTATAATTATAATATTATAATGACATTAATAATTAATTAACACTGGGGGCGAAAAAAAAATGGAGAATTATATTTTATTATTAACATTATTTTTTAATTATCATTTAAAAAATCGTCCGCTTATATTATCACTATCACCTGGGAATAACACCGGTCTAACATTTGTACGTTCCCACTGACGTAAAATTGTTATTTCTGTACACGCACCGCACTCGGCAAAACTCGCATCCCATCACAGAAGTCGGCAAATTTCGCAACAACTCGTCCCCCGCAACTAGAGATATGTAATTTACAAGTAAAAAAATTATCACCGAGAAGAAAATATTTTAAATGCGATTCTGTACATTTTCGCACGCCTTTTGTACATTTAGCGGTTGCGAATTCTTTTCTCTTGCCCCTTCGTTGTATATATTTTCACTGACTCCATAAAGTTCCACAGTGACTCGACAGGACTGTGCGAGCCTGCGAGATGACGCCGCAATACACAATCGGCCGGCCGCCACACATCAACACTATCTACATTGTACTACTGACACCCTTTGCAATAGATTCGCATTTCACCAGTGACTCGGATGTGTAGAGAATCACTAACCCTGGATCTCGCATGAACCGAGATTATCAGCAACTCTTATTCATTCAACTGATGGAAGGGCCGAGATTCATCACTGACTCTAATCTCGCATGGACCGAGATTAACAGTTGAATGGACCAACTTTCACCGGTGGCTCAGTCTCGCACGGAGAAACTTTCATTACTCAGATCTTGCATCACCGAGATGATCCATATCACACAAATAACGAGTTTCGTGGTCGATTTAAATATCCCGTGGATCAACTTTTACTGGTCCAAGTCTAACTTCCACTGGTGACCCTATTCTCGCATGCAGCGAGGCAAACAGTCGAAGGAATCAACTTTCATCATTGGCTCTTTCGTATGGATTATGGACCAACTCTCACTGGTGGTCTGACCGTCTATCGCTGGCGACTCCCAGTCTAGACTCCGCTAGAGGCGCCGGTGGCAGTAGAAGGCGTCCCGGGGGTGGAGGGAGGGGGCCGCGGCCGGCCGGGGGTGCAGGTGAGGAGGCGTTCGTTATTGCGCGGGCGGCGGGGGTGGGCCGGGGGGCGCGTGGGGCATCCCCGAGGGGAGGGGGCCCTGCGGAAAAACAAACACAATCATTATTAAATGCATCAACAGCTAATCGTCGTCGTTTCTGCAATACCCACTAGCAACTTTTGACGATTTTAACTCGATAGGTATTTTTTTCTCCACGCATCTATAAACTCTGGTATGTGCCAGATATAACAAAAAAATATTAATGCTGCTATAGGACATAAATTCATATAGCAGTTATTTACTTTTGATCAGCAGTTATTTACTTTTGATCAGATAATCATATAGCAGTTATTTACTTTTGATCAGATAATCATATAGCAGTTTGATATAAAAACTTAGAAAAACTTATCGCACATGCGAAATACATATTTTGATCTATTATTTCATAAATAAATAAGCAGACCAATTTTGAAAAAAAAAATTATTTATAGCATTTCACATTTAATATAATCACAATAATG
This sequence comes from Micrasema minimum, assembly GCA_022494985.1. Classification (NCBI taxonomy): domain Eukaryota; kingdom Metazoa; phylum Arthropoda; class Insecta; order Trichoptera; family Brachycentridae; genus Micrasema; species Micrasema minimum. The sequence goes on from JAGVSP010004823.1 coordinate 21,312, forward strand.
GGGATGGCGACTCAATCAGTAGAGACCCATGCCAATGATCTGGCCCCGACTCACTAGATAGTCCGTGTCGAGTCAGGGCATTGTAGTATCATACATAATTGAATATTTACATAATTAGTATAATAGAACCAAGTTTTGGATTTCATTATGATTTCCAAGTCCGTCATTTTTAGTTTTTTTTCAGAATTTTTCTGGATAGGTGGCAGCAAAATAAAAGGCAATTAGTATTAATAGTTTCACTGACCTGCATTGTGTTGTAAGGCATGGAGTGTTGCATGGGGGGCCCGCCGCCCATCTTGTTAGGTCCGTCCTCGGCCTTCTCCTCCTCGCGTCTCTTGAGGCACGCGGCCTTGGGATTCAGGTTACGTTCTGCGAAAATACCAGAGACATGTTGAGTCAACACTAGACAAGCTATTTCAAAGAGAACTGTCAAAATTCTATGTTCCATTTGTATTTTGCACTGAAAAACAGACAACTATAGTCCTTAAAATATAGCTTGATTAGAATGACAGTTCGTCACGTAGAATCTGTATGAATCAAGTCTGATACGATTGTATGGGACTTGGTTTCAAACAAATACTACCATGAAATGACGTCTAACGAGTGATTTAGTACATTAATAAACAAAAAACCATTAGTATCTGGAATGCTACACATATCAATCAATATATATGTATATATTATATAAAATCAGCTTTAAAACCATTTAAAATTAAAAAAAAAAAATAGTTTGACAGCTGTCATTCTAATCAAGCTATATTTAACAGACTATAATACATTTTTATCATTCTTTTTGCTTCTAACAAGTTGAGATTTAGACAAACTTGTATTAATCTTCCTATGACTAGTAAAATCATCGCTCTAATGTTAAATTCCAGGGAGAAAATCGAGGAATACGTTTGTACGGGAAGCGGCCACGAGTCACGTGGTGGAGTATGCACTTAAAGTGTCATATCTCGCTTATCAATTACCCGACTTACAAAGGATTGCACCAATGGCTTTGTGATATTTTGTTTTATTTTTCTGCATTCACAGAAATGTTCAGTGCACATTGTGACAATTGCAATTAAATAATTTTTCTCACCTCTAACTTGCTGCTCCAAGGTCATGATGACTTCGACGGCCATATTGAGAATTCCTAGCTTCGTCTGGGGCTTGTCACTTTTGAGGTGCGTCATGCACATCCGCCCCAGCTCCTTCAGCGCCTCGTTGATGTCTCTGATGCGTATCCTGGACAGGTGACGCAGGCGCAAAGTTAGCCAATATTATATTACTTGGGTACTATTGATTTGACTAAATATTTGATATTTGATAGGAATTTGCAAAAGTTAAGAGTAACAGTAATCTGAATGGGTTATTACATCTTATTCTAATGTAAGTAAGATGGTTTTACCTCTCCCTCGCGTTGTTAGCCTGCCGCCTCTCTTTCTCTCTCACGGCCTTGGTCAGCGGGTCCGAGTCCGTCTCGTCGCCCTCCTCGGCACTCGAACAGCTGTCACACCAACCAACGTTACCATTCGTCTGCTAATCTAACATAACGTTACCCAATCTAACCATTGTCACACCAACCAACGTTACCATCCGTAATCTAACGTTACCTGATCTGACTTGACGTTACCCAATCTAACAATTGTCACACCAACCAACGTTACCATCTGTCTGCTTATCTAACATAATGTTGCCTAATCTGACTTGACGTTACCCAATCTAACCATTGTCACACCAACCAATGTTACCATCCGTAATCTAACCTAACCTAACGTTACCTAATCTAACCATTGTCACACCAACCAACGTTACCATCTGTCTGCTTATCTAACATAATGTTGCCTAATCTGACTTGACGTTACCCAATCTAACCATTGTCACACCAACCAATGTTACCATCCGACCGTGTTACACTGCGCCTAACCTAACCAGCATTACCTAATCTAACTTAACGTTACCTAACCTAATCTAACAGCTGTTCTCGCCAACCAATATTTACGATCAAATACTCTGTTCACAGAGTCGAAACCAGTAGACACACGAAGATCGACTATATTATAGTGGCTAACCTAGAGTTTTCTATACTTTTTCTCAAAATTTGCTAAGTAACAGAGATTGTTATAGTAAAAATAAATGGTGCCTTTTACAGTGTCATTTGGACTAAAAATTACTTCAAGTGCATTGTGATGCTAAATCCAATATGGCGGATTTTGTTTTATCTAACTTCTTACGGAAAAACATTTCTGTTTCAAACTCACCTTTTGATTCCGAAGCGAATGCAGTCGAGAGAAAGAGAGGCGCTAGGTCTTAACACGGAGGAAAGAACGAGACAAATGATATAAAGTCAACATAATGAGAATGAATGATGGGAGCGAAGGCAGAGTTATTCTGGTAATTGTGTGCGTAAGAGTAATACCGCACACATACAAGCCACAGGTCAACGGGACTATATCGCACATTGAAAAGAATAGGGGCAAATTATATGATTTCGAGTAAGCATCATTTGAATGTTTAAAAAATCACTGTTAATCGAGTTTTTATCTGACGCTTGTATTTTTTATACATTATTTAGTACTCAAATTGAACTTCATAAATTTACATTTTTAAACATTTCTAGAACAAATTAACCCTTGTGGCCAAATATTTTGCGATTAGCGTTTGGAAAGTAAAAGTTAAATCAATAAGGCCACAATATATCGCACTTTTAGGACGGAAACGACCTAATTCAAAAAAATGTTGTAATGATATATCATCATAAAAGACTGAAAAAAGAACATTAAACATAATTTAGTATTTATTTTATATTTAATTTTAACACAGAAAGGTACATAATTTCCTATAAAAAATAAGAAGAAATCGATATGAACAAATACGATGGTGTTCACTTGCTTTTACTGAGAATTTCCGTAAAATTGATATTTTGAATTAGGTCGTTTTCGCCCTGAAGGTGTGATTTATATAAGGTCACACTGCAGTTGTGGCTAATTTCATGTCCATCGAGGACAAATCTTATTAGGGCACTTTCTATAACATTTAGCTCATGGGACTCTATTTTTAAAAATAGAGCTTTAAATTTTCTATCGGGTGGCATACTTAAGTCAATTAAGTCAATTTACCAAAAATTTGCACTTGTGACATTATTCTTTCCAATGTGCGATATGCTGAATGAAAGTGGTAGGCGACACTTTGGAATGGCGAGTGATCTGTGGAGTAAAATCAATCACCATACCCAAGTGTCTCCCATACCCTTTTTCTCTCCAATCAAGTATTGGAGAGAAAAAAACAAGAATTTCAGAGAAGTGACATTCCATACTAGAAAAATACTACCGTGTCTGAGGTGTCTAGTTACCCACTACGTCACTCACTACCTCATCACTAGACATCTACGTCACACGGTTCGTGTATTGGCCCAAGCGCTGGAGTCTTTAGACGTGGGAATTTGATAATAAGTGGTGTTATGAAAATTATCCCTTATATTTGTATGGAAACGCCCCTTCTAGTGAATTCCTGTTTGAAGGTGAACTGATCGCAATGTTTGCCCCTTCACATTTTCAATAAATATAAGTAGTATTGAAAGATGGGTGATGAAAGAACACAGTTATGATTAAATATTTTTGAAGTGTACTGATGAAAAATGAATGATGGTACATGTAAACATGAAATTTACAAAAGCTATTACAGTCCTTTAAGCAATGCACTATAATATTACAGTCCTCTAAGCAATGCACTATAATATTACAGTCCTCTAAGCAATGCACTATAAATATTACATTGTAAACAAGCCACGACAAAAAAAATACATTTAAAATTAAAAAACAGCAACATTTTTGAAGAAACTGGTGTGTTTCTTAACATTACATTAGATTAGGACGATGATAAATCATGTTAGAGATTTTAAATAATTATATAAGCACAAATTAGGTGAGTGAGATTGGATATTCATGGATATAAGCACAAACGTTCATGGATACAAGCACTAACTACTTAGATACGGTTGGATATTCACGGATACAAGCACAAACTACTTAGATAAGTTTGGAAACTCATGGATACAAGCACAAACTACTTAGATAAGGTTGGATATTCACAGATACAAGCACAAATTACTTAGATAATGTTGGATATTCACGGATACAAGCACAAACTACTTAGATAAGGTTGGATATTCACGGATACAAGCACAAACTACTTAGATAAGGTTGGATATTCACAGATACAAGCACAAACTACTTAGATAAGGTTGGATATTCATGGATACAAGCACAACCGTTTTATTAAATGGATAAATAAAAGCACATGTAAATAGTCACAACATAAAAATGACAGTGATAAAAATGGTAGGTTAAGGTGAGGTTGGGATAGGTAGAACAATGCCTATCTAAAACGCAGTAAAATTAAAAATCCACTTGGCTCAACTGGACGACCCATGGTATTGGCCACGTAGGGAATTCTGCCAACATGGGCTCTCTAGGTACAGTTAAGCGGAGTGGGATTTTGAATTCACTGCGTTTTAATCATGGCACATGGTAACCACGTTTACACATAAAACACACAAGTATATATTTACACACACACAAATGTAATTATTATATAGAATGTGATGAATTGAGATGGGTGTATGTATGATTGTGTAGTTGGGGAGATGTGAGCGATTTAGATTACAAACACACACACAAATGGGGCAGAAAAACACAATACATGTACAACTTTTTGAAAAATAGTCGGTAGATGAATTATTTGTACAATAAAAATATTATAGTTAAAATCCGGCAATTTTCATTGGGCGAATTTCAATTATAATATTTTCGCACTTCACCAAAATATCCACATCTACATGGAGTAACAAAACTCGTAGTACAACCAGAAAACTGGTGAATCTACATCATATTTCGAGTCCAATATCTAATATGACTTTTTAATCTGAGATTGAAAAATTTTTTTTTTCCTTCTCATAAAAGCTTTCATTAGTACCTCAGATTAAGTAAAATTGCATTAAAATCTTATTAAAATGCGTTTTTTTATTTTGTTTTCTTCGTGGATAGTATTAATTTGACTAATTTTGAGCGGTGTGTGGCCCAGTGGATAGCATCGCGGTCTCTGAGTCCAGAGATCGTCGGTTCGAATCCCCACTTCGACACGACTCGATTTCTATTTTCAAGCACAAGCCGCTGAGGCTTTATTGAAAATAGTATTTACAAATTGAAATATGTGCAAATACCATAAGATTGCATAGATTTTTTAATTTAAAAAAAAAAAAAAAACAATATAAATGATATTTGACCACTTCGTACTCAATTTTCTCAAAAACTATAGGTCCAATTAAAAAATATTTTTTTACAAAATCGACTCCAAATATGACGTAGATTCACTGGTTTGTACATCGAGTTTTGTTACACCGTGTATACGCATCACTATCGTAGTGCATAGCTGCGATAGTTTGGCAGGTTCCGGAAGCTTCTCCGCCCCGTTTGTTGTGAGCGTGTCTGTTCGATGTGAGCGTATTGATAATATTCACCTCTCCCTGACGTTGTTGGCCTGGCGCCTCTCCTTCTCGCGGGCCGCCTTGGTGTCGGGGTCGCCGCCGTCGTCGCCCTCGTCGGCGCTCGAGCAGCTGTCGGCACCACTTCGCACGCGTCAGTTAATCAAGGTTCACTCGCACTCAGACACATCACATACCCTGGCCTATCTAATGCTACATCTCTACCTGACAAAATAATAACTAATAACCATATCACGGTAGATTAAAAGCACTAGGACTCACATCACTGGAAGAGCGACGGAAGGGAGGGGATTTAATTTAAACTTACAAGATACTAAATGATTACTACGACTGCCCCCTGCACGAGATGTATCAACTGAATCCCAAAACCAACCTACGGGGCCACAACTGGAAGCTCTATCGTCCCCAGTTCCACCAGAACCCCAAGTAAAACTTCCTTCCCAGTAGGGTGGAACAAGTTGGCAGGCCTAGTTGTCCACTCCACTACGGTCAGTAGATGCAGAAGGCAGACAAGAAGCAGTACACAAGATATAGGCGCACCAGCAAAAGCTGCCTGCCTACAATAATAATAATAATAATAATACCACATCACGTGACTCGCGGCCGCTTTCCATACAAACGTATTCCTCGATTTTCTCCCTGGAATTTAACATTAGAGCAATGATTTTTCCCACATTTCAGATACCGACCAGATGCGTGTCTGTATCGTCTTATTTTTTAAATACTTTATTTATCTCCTTTAACAAATAAAATATTTCAAAAATAAGACGATGCAAACACGCATTTTGTCGATATCTAAAATGTGTGAAAAAAATCATCGCTCCATCGTTGAGTTCCAGGGGGAAAATCGAGGAATACGTTCGTATGGGAAGCGGCCGCGAGTCACGTGGTGTGGTATGCCCTTAAATTTTGCAGTTTAGCTTTAAAAAATCAATTAAAAAGACTCGATAGTCT
>JAGVSP010004824.1:0-13658 GCA_022494985.1 Micrasema minimum
GGTTTTTTTAATTTTTTTTTAAAATTTTTATTTTTTTTTTTTTAATTCAAACCTTTTTCCCGAACGGGTGCAGAGGGATAAAACGCCAAAAAATTTCTTCCTGACACTTTCCCTTGCTTCATCTACGTTCATAAATGTTCTTATGCATGCTCGCCGCCTAATATTGTTATATTTAAGTCTTGTGATTAAATGTTACGTTGGGAAACTATGATTTATATTATGTATTTGTACATTTTGATAAGCTGTAAAAAAAAATTCTTACAGCTAATATAAAACATTTTTTTAATGTAATTTTATTAAATGTAACGAAATGAAAACCCCTGTTTTAATTGAAACCGGGTTGTGATCTATGGTAGATTCTGCTGACTCCGGCTTGAAAATCTTCAGGTTCGAATCCCTCTATAACTATCTAATAATATATAATATAATCCTCTCTATAATATAGGCCCACTTGGCTACCATGCATGAGGTCGCGGTTCGATTCCGCAGGGGGTCAACATAATAATATTTATTTACATGGTGATTTTTCAAAATATCGTGGGTATACTGGCGAAAAACGCTAACTTCGAAAATATCATGCTGTTTTGGATTAATGATGCAAGTATTATTTAAGCGTTTTTAAAGCTCTACAATCGGCAGAAAACACAAATTTTTCGGATAAACTTATTAAAGCGCTTTTTTCTGAAGTATACTAAACCTAAAATCATATATTTCTTTCTTTCTCTAAAATACAAAGGAAATACAGACTGCTATTAACAATAAATGTTTTCTAAGTATGAAAATTAATTACATTGTTTGAAAAAATGAGAAATAATTAAAGTTTCGAAACATCATAATGCAATTGAATAAAAAAATAAATAAAAAAAATGGAAAAAAATCTTAAATGCTTGATTCTCACCAGGTCTATTAGAGTAAACGTTTTTGCCAGTATACCCACGTAATATATATATATATATATTTTTTAAAGTTTTCAAATATCTTTAATTGCATTAAAAATAAAATCGTTAAACAAAAAGTGTACAGGGCAAGGTTATGTTAAGATAACTATCACATCGTTTGGAGATCCATTTTACTTAAAAAATAATTTCTTTAAAATATCAAATTTCCGTGTAAAGTATTTCTTCTAAATTTTGCTTCGTTTTTCATGTGTGATACCTTTGACTGGTTCTGTAGCGTAAGTAAGACGAATCATCTTTACCTTCATGTAGAATTATTTAATTTATATGACCCAAAGTGAATATTTGAAAAATTAAGTACGTACGTGTTGGTTTTTTTTTCGATAAATTTAAGCAAATTGGTTTATTGAAATACATGTATTTAGTCAAATTAATACTTTCCATAAAACAAAATCCAAACAGCGTTTTAATATGAAATTTGTGCAATTTTACTTAACCTGCGGTAGGTGCTTATAAAAGCTTTTATGAGAAGAAAATTTTTTTTTTTCAAGTTAAAATTCAAAAGTCACGTTACACATTCTACTCCAAATATGATGTAGATTCACCAGTTTTCGGGTTGTACTACGAGTTTTGTTACTACATGTATAGTAATGAAATAATTTCGTAAATACTACCAAGATTTTAGTTAAATTTCTCTCACTCCAACCGATTTCTGAGATTCGCCCACGACTTTTAAGTAGCACTACTCAGGCATAAGGCTCCTGAACCATAATGATATAATTAATATTTCCTTCACTCGATTGATTGTAAAACTCGATAAACATGAATAAATGTTAATTCTAGTTTGTCGTGTACATTTAACATAAAATTTTGGTGGGAATAGCGAGCCAGGAATTTAAATTGATTAATTAGCAGAGTATAAATTCTAACCGTATTAAAATAGTTATAAAAATTTTTAGAACGTAGAAGATAATAAAGCAATTTGAGAGGATGCGCTGTCACTTGACCCTCGGCCGTTTTCCCACACAATCGTAGTTCTTGATTTTCCTCTATTCTCTATTCACAGAGTCGAGGCCAGTGAACACACGGGAATCACGCGCATATTGCGTTAGGGTAGGATATTTAGCTATCGACTCCATCTTACTTTTTTGTTTTGGGGCTTTATTTTTATTTTTATGAAAATAATTTTGATTGCTAAATAGCATTAAAATGTACATTGTGCATTACTTTGAATGCATCACATTTAAATGTGTGGTTGAGGATATGACATTGCTGACGTCACCAATTGCATTTGGTGTCTTTACAATGCATAATAAATAGAAATATTTTTTTGCACATCAGTGTTTTAATGTTGATCGGCACCGGGTACTAAAATTAGGTGCCCTTACCGTGACCTGATTTCAAACGCGATCACGTGATGGTCCACTTAATGTTCATTGTTTTGACGGATAGTCTTGACGGACAAACAGACATTAGTATAGACGGCCGCGGTAACATGATTAGTACAAACAAAGCATACTAAGAATTAAATTCTTTGATAAGGAGTGTACAGGGCGGGATTTTTGCTTTAAAGCAATATCTTCCAATTGGGTTCTTCCCGATTTTTATTTCAAAAAATTGATTGAAAAATTACTATATCAAGGGAATTAAAAAAAAAAATTGATGTCATATGAATTTTTTAGCGCGGTTTGAAATAGCGCTTTTTCAAATCGCTCGCAAAACCCTTCATTTGGCGCGCATGCGGTGTGACATCACAGCAATATAGGCGCTCACTTCGTAATGAATTTCACGCCTTTCATGGTAGACGGGTATGACGTCATTAACCAATAACGGGCGTTAAAAATCATTCGTATTTTCGTGTTTTTAAAACATAAATTTATAAATGAAAACAACATTTTTGATCATATCGTTGGAATTGTAAAAATATACTTTAAATATTTATAACGTTTTTAAGAATATTCGTGTTATCGGGAAGAACCCTATTAGTAAATGCGTATATTATGGTACTTATTTAATGAAAAATAGTTCTAGTGAAAAATTTGATTTGAATGATGTATCGTTTGGAGAAAACGTTCCTCAATTCGTCATACAGTTGTGTTATGATTTATCAAATTTTTCGGATATTGAAAACATGCACCATGCTGTTATGTGCGTTATTATCGCAATCTGCTCGTCATTATGACGTACAACATAACACCATACAATACACAGGTTACACCATGTGTTCATCCAATCCATATGCGGCTTCTCACCATAGTAATGTGCCTACATCATCATCCATCCGTCATACAAATCTAAAATCAAAAGCTGAATGCCGATTTTACATTTAGTGATGTGTATAATACGATAATTGAATTATTCGATTGTATTATAGCTATAAGAATGATTATAAGGTTGTTTTAATAAAACGAAATATTAACTAATATTTCCTTTCGGCGGCCTCCGTAGCGTAATGGCTAAGACGCAGGACTCACTATACGTGGGTTCCGGGTTCGATTTCCGCTGAGAATACCAAAAATAAAAAGTTATTTTCCTCAAGCTTGAGTGTTTGTGACGGAATTTCCCTCAGTTAAATGAAAATATGTAAAATTGTAATAAAAAAATGATAATAATAATAATAACAATGATAATAATAACGTCATGATAATATATAAAATTTCCATAATAACAGAAATGAGCGTGGCAGATTGGAGGTGAAATGGGGGTAACACATCAAGCCTCTGAAGGTTCATAATATCCATATTAGCTTCCAAGTTTCTCGTCTCTGTTGAAAAATAGCCTAGCCATGGGTAAGCCTCTAAGTTTTCATATAAAAAAATTTACAAAAGTAAAGCTGGGTAAAATTATCATGATCTTCATAGTATAAATTAGATTAAATAAAACGTATGTACAGTCTTTTTAAAATATTTTTTTGATTATTATATTTATTTAGTACTATATAATTTTTACATAGACTAATATTATTATAATTCCCTAAATACACTTATTTTTTTTTCCCTAACTATTCTTATCCTACCATTATACATTTTTCAATTTAGCTATAATATAATACCTACACTAATATTTTTCACACATATATTTTTTACATTTAACCCTAAATAACTTTACATTTTGTTCATTTTTTATTTCATCTGGAATATCCTCATGCATTTTAATGCCCTTATACATTAGACAATTCTGTGACATAGTTTTTATTTTCTTTCTAATCTTATATTTTTTTAACCTCTTCTTGTATATTTATGAAAAAAGTAATTGTTTTTTTATTTGTTTTGCAAATATCTTGGAATAATCCCTTTAACCTCATTAATTTCATTATCAACATTATATTTAATTCTTTGGTCTACTGACATAATATTCAAAAGTTTAACCATTTTTTTAATGTTTGTTTTTTCTACTGTCTGTCAAAAGACATGCTTAATAGGTATGTGTTTAAGCACGATCGTAAGTTATACTAGTGCGTATATAGCTAATACTGTAAATTGTTTTTTTTTTTTTACGTTTTTAAAAGCATACAATATACCAATATCTACTTAACCATTCACACGGTCAGGTCAGCCAAACGTCGCGCCGGCCATTCAATATTCCATACAGTTTTCGTTTTATGCGGGTCAGTTTGCAAACTGCACAAGAAACCGTATAGTTTTTCTGTCCCGTATAAAGTGGGCTTTTTATGATTTATACAACACATTACATATTTTAATACGTGATATTTTTATCTATCAATTGATCATTTTCTGTACTGATTGCAGATAATCGATTATATCGATAAATTATGCTCATCGCTATTAGTTTCAAATAAATAATAGGCGATACGTCCAGGCCCCAACGACCTGCGACCCGTGTGACCCAGAACTCAAAAAAAACAATGGAATCGTGCGACTTTTTCCACAGTGCTATGATGTCAATAATATTATCGGAAATAAAAAGTGCTGGAGATAGTGTTTATGATTTGTTTTTCTTTAAGGAAATAATGTAATAAAAAAGGGAAAGAAATAAATTGCTAATTTATTGCCTGAAAATAGATGTATTATTTTTTGATTTAGTGGAAGTTGTCACTATGCAGGTTTTCAAGGGTTGTAGATAGACCGCCTCATGGGTAGCGTATTGGACTATCGAGTATGAAGTTGGGGGTTCGATTCCTTATGGAGTCAACATGAAATATTTTATTGAAATGTTCATTTTCAGAATGAGAAATACCTTTTTTTTGTATTAAAAAATGTGTCATTGTTATACAAGTAGGTTGCGTATTATTTATCGAACTAACATAGAAAACGGGTTAAATTCTCGACGGGGTCAATATAAAATATTTTTTTTAAATGTGTTTTTAATATAAAAAATATTTTACATGTGATACCTTGGAATGGCGATGGCAAGAAAGCGTAAGGCTGATCAATCTTGCGTTCGTTCACAAATGCTCAAGATCACTCTATTTGGTGAACCAATCAAGTGCCCTATGCACCGTTGGGTGCGGGAATGGAAAAATAGTATTAGATAGGTATTTATTACATTTCAGATTAAATTTAAACTAAGTTTTTTTAAGAGGCTCACATTTTTCGGCATAGGAATAACTCAACGAAAAAACACACAAATAGGAATATAAATTAAAAGTTTATCTATAAAAAGAAATTTATGGAAAATTTTCCACTTAATAAAGTACCCCTAGAGTTTATTCTTCAATTTGTTAACAAATGATTTCTTACTTTAGGGACAAAATTTCGTCTTGGTCGGATTAAAAACTTAATTTGATGCAAATTATTATTCGAACAAGAATTCACAAGAAAGGGCGTTACCATACGAATTTTCTAAAATTACACGTTTCCTAGGGTTAATTTTATAACACCACTTATTATCAAATTCCACAGTCTAAAGACTCCAGAACTTAGGCCAATACACGAAACATAGGTGCTAGTGATGACGTAGGTGCCTATTGATGACGTAGTGGGTAACTAGACTCCTGAGACACGGTAGTATTTTTAAGTATGGAATGTCACTTCTCTGAAATTCTTATTCGAGAATTGATAAATTAATTGTTAGAAAACTAGGCAAGTATTTAAACAAGATTTTTTTTATGGCAATAGCCTTTTCACCTGCATTTTTAAATACCAATAATGATCTATAGAAAACCAAATCGCAGAGTTATCTCGGATAGAAAAATATTGTGTTTATCACTTATGTTATAATATTAAAAATTTACATTTAAACAAAACACCATATTTAGCATCGCAGTCAATTTTTTTTAACAGAAAAGTGGTACAAAACCAATATTTAGGTACATAATAAATAAAATTCTAATACAAATGCTTGAGCGTTTTCAGTTTGCAGTCCGCGTCATAGCTGCGGGACGTGGACCTGACTTGGGAGGACTTTGGAGGCGGTTTGTGGAATCCATATGCTCCACATAGTGAGCGGATATGGTGTGATGATGATGCAATTCTTACATTTTGTTGATAGAAACTACCTATTATTTTTCAATATCGTTTTCTAATATTGTAGTTATTCACAATACAATAGTATATACAGGCGGTTTTAGCAGACATAACGGTCTCTTTTTCAAGGGGTAGTATACAATAGTACCCTTGAAAAAGAGACACGCGTCAGGAGATTTATTAATAAAAAAAGTTTGCAGAAAAACTGCTTAGTTAGTGAAAAAATCAGGCACATTGATTCTAAAAAATACGACATGATATCATGATGATATGATACCGATCCAAAACCTGGGCATTTTCTAAAATAGACATACCAATATATGTACCAAAAATGTCTATGTAAAGCCTTCATGGGCGTTTAAAATAAATAAAAAATGACATAATATATCTACCACAAAGTTTATTTCAATGATATCCTAAAAAAGACCACGATTTGACGTTAAGTGGTCGCTAAGTGCAATATAATGTTTTTATTTTGGTATCTCTCACAGCGTGTAAATGTCGACCTCTGTCAGCAAATTAGACACGTTATTTTTCTCCTGAAAGAAATGCATTCGTTTATTGCGGTGAAATATTCCATAAAAATGAGACATCAAATGAGTAAAATGTCTCAGAGTTAAAATGTAGCTTCAAGTTTATAAAAAGCACATATTTGTCACTGGATAAGACAAGATTAAAAATAAAAATTCAATGGGAATTTGCCGCCAGAGCTGCGGGACGTGGACTTGACTTGGGAGGATGCACGGGAGCTGTCAGCCGATCCCTTGGCCTGGAGGCAGTTTGTGGATTCCATATGCTCCACATAGGGAGCGGATATGGGTGATGATGATAATGATGAATTTCTCTTTTATTTTTTATTGATTAATAGTACTTTTGATTATATATATTTATATATATTATATTTATGATAACCCCACTTATTCTTGTCTCCTGGGCTTAAATATTTCAGAACCTATTTTCCAACACTTCCAACACACCACACATGTACCACAATACAACAAATATACAAAGCATAAACATTTAAAATACTTCTTTCCTCACTCTTGATGTCCTTAGAAATTTATTTTGTACATTGTGTGAAATATTGATGTGTATAAATTATACGTCTATATACATAGCATTAAAATATAATTAAATATTAAATATTAGTCACACACTAGCTTATACATGGAGCACAAACTGAATTAACTAACTAACCATCATGCCATTTCCCGGAAGGTGTAGGCAGAGAGGATATAACGCACACCACTCTGTCCTGGCACACTTCCCTTGCTTCCTATGCTTTCATACATCTTTTCTTGCACGCAAGTCGATTATTCGGACTTTTCACATGACCACTTTCAAGTGCTTGTTGGACTTGATCATGCCATGTCTTTCGCAGCCGTCCTCGTCTTCTTCATTCATTCGCTCCACATGACCAAACCGTCGTAAAAGACGTTTCTTAATTTGGACGATAATGTTTTATCTCATTTAATGTTTTATCATTCGCCTTGCATTTGCTCGAATTTCGACATTAGTGCACCTATCATATATAGTTTTATCACACATTCGCCGGGGAGATCGCATTTCAACAGTATTCAATCTACTTTCATCCTTTTTTTCCGGCTCCATGGCTTCCATACATTAGCATATACCCGTGTACCACGACGAGACCGTGAAACTCCAGAGGGTGATTATTCATGATATTTTGAGAAAAAAATCCAAATAAAGTTTTTAAAAAAACTCAATTCTAATTTCTTAAAAAAATGATTAAAAATATGTATAAAAATTCACGCGTGTAATACCGTCCATTTTTGAACTGGCTCACACCACGTGACCTCCACCAATAAGCGCGAAGCGAAGCGCGTCCCTATTGGACCGCGAACCAATAAGATCGCGTAGTGATCTCGTATCAATACGTACTTGGTACCTACTTGCCTAGTAACATCGCTATTTCCGTACAAGGCAAGGCGTACGGTGACCAGAGCGGATCCACACTCTCCCCGCCCACCGCCACCCCGCCACCGCTAGCATTTCAAACAGAAGCCAGTATTACACTAGTCGCTTTTTATTAATACTTTTTTAAAATTAATTATTAAAAATGCCCGGATCAAAAAAAAATTATTAGGATTTTTTTCTCAGAATACCATGAACAATCATCCTCCGGAGTTTCGCGGTCTCATCGTGGGACACGGTGTATAAGCTGCTTCCAAAATAAGCGTTCGGCCATCAGTTCCGTGAAGTTAATTGGCTCGTTGCTTTACATGTCAATCTCTCTGCTATATACCTATTGAGAAATATACTAAGCAATTCAGATAAATTCCTTTAAAAATGTAAATGAAATTCTACCACATCTTTTGCCATATAATTCCGGCCTACCTACATGCATTTTATGGAATACAATTTAGATTAAAAATAAACTTGTATCAAGAATTTCCGTTGGGTGTATTTTTGTGGAGTAAATTTAATGCAATGTTTCAAATCGAAGCTTTCTCGGGCTTATTTATAATCGATTCTTGAAAGCTTTTTTATCTGAATAAAAATAGCCATGATGTATCTAGTTCTAAAAGCGCTCGATAAATGAACATCCGTTAAAATGTTTTGACCGAAGCGAAGATCACAAAAATAATACGAATAAGCAAAAAGTTTTAAAATGTATCAGACCTTTGCACAGAAATTTACATGACTTTAATGTTCCTAGGACGTATCCGTTTTGAGATCTTCCTGAAATGTTGAGTATGGAATTATTGATATATACATGGTGTAACAAAATTCTATGTACAAGCGGGAAACCAGTGAATCTACAGAATATTTGGAGTATTAAGTGTAAGTTTTTAAATTGTAGCTTTTTTTTAAATTTTTAATTTAATCTATTTATCATGCATTTAGTAAACTTAATTACTTCCATATTCATTTTCAGGCGAATGTGTGAGCATAAGCTTATGTATTGATCCATGCACTAATGTTTGAGAATCAGAGCAGATGCCGGAAAGGCTGCGTTATGCATTATCGACAAACTTTTAATAGAAAGGTCTTTTACGATGGTTCGGTACGATGGAGAGCGAATGGATGATGAAAGAAAGGCTAAATTATCCCTTTATGATGCGACTGTGCCTGGATGTTAAGAAGTCGAGGAAGGCCGAGAAAGTCATGGAACGAACATGGCATGAGCAGTAAAACAACATTAAAGTCCAAAGTGGCATTATTAGAAGTCGTCGCTTATATCGACGTGCATGCAATGAAATCGAGCTGTATGTATGATGGGAGGAAGCAAAGAGAAGTATGCCAGGACGGAGTGGTGTGGCGTTCTATCCTCTCTGCCTTACCCTTTTCGGGAAATGGATTAGTGAGTAGTTTGAGTTGTTAGTTAAATTAAACAATATAAAAAACAGATTTTTAACATAAATTTGTGCAGTTTTATTTAAACTACGGTACTAAGTTTTTTTGGATAAAAAATTTTTTTTTTTCAACTTTTACGGTAATGTCATAAGTCACATTACACATTTGACTTCAAATATGATATAGTTCATTCACCAGTTTTCGGTTGTACTACTTTTGGTCTCATGTGTGAAAAATTATTATTTTAATATCGTTAGTTATTTGGTTATATGTATATCAAATTCAATTTTGATCAAATTTATTGCCACTTGCCTGAGCTAATTAGAAGTGCTTTAATCGTAGGTGAATAGCGTTATACGACTCTGTGTATTCTGCACATCTAAAAAACATTATAAAATCCTGTGATAAAGAAAAATATTGGATCGAATTTTTTTTATCGACTTTAGTTGTTGGTTACATGGGTATTAAAGTGGTGCTTCAAAGCAAATCCTGGGAGTGAGTGATTTTTGAGCATTTAAGATAGTGTTTTAACACACATTTTTAAAAATCTTTTCATAATGAGAACGATAATGATTGTCTATAATGGCAGAGGCTGGCTGAGATGTTTGTATGAATATTGAATAATATCGTTTAACATTTCTTTTTGGTTGGATTGTGGCGGTGCTTTTTGACTTATGATATATAAATATTCATGGTCTTTTTAGGCACAAAATTCCATAATAAAGGGGATATTTTGAGAAATATTTAATTGGTTCGGTAATGAGTTTTTATGAGCTTTCAGCGGACTTAATGTTTTCACGAAAATTTCTCAGTCCGCACAAACAAACGTAAGTATTTATTTTGTCAGTATTTAAATTTTCTGGAATGGGTTGTTTTCACTACAAAGGATTGATTTTTAGTTGTTTCAGTAAATGGGGCACTATTTATTTAAATTAAATAAAACAATTCACAATAATTAGTAAATTATTATTCACTGTATTAAAACAAATGCTAACTAGTTTCGACAATGCCTTGTCATCCTCAGAGTTAAACAAAAACTATAATGCGGACTTTATACGGGAGCAGAAAACTGCGCTGTTTTCCGTTCAGAAAAAACTGTGCAGTTCAGTGTCGAAACTAGTTAGCATTTGTTTTAAATAAGTTGAATTATATTACAAAGCTGTTGTATGTGATTGTTCAATATGATACAAAGCTTTGGTACACCAATTGCAATAAATAATTTGTTATAATGAGGCAAGAAGTTCAGTTTTACGCTTCAGCTTCCAGTTCAAGATATCACAATTTAAAAATTTTAATATATAAAATCATATGTAAATAATGTTTCATGTTGACCCCCTAATAGTCGAACCCGTGGACCTGCATGGTAGCCTAACCGCTACAGGGCCACGGAGCAGATTAGTATCTTGATAATGAATATAAATTTTTAATTTGCGATTATCCCTAAGTATTTAGAATAATTAAAGTTTCATAACCTTGATCCCTTGCACTTAGAAGAAAGATCAATTAAGAGTTTGCTTTATAAAATTGTTAATCCCTTGTACATGAAGAAATATGTAATGATGAAGTTGCTAAAAATAAAATAAAAAAATAATGAAAATGAATAAATTTGACTATTTTGAATTAATTAATCTACTCTCTTTCGTGTCCCTTCCAGACCAACTAGACTGCCTAAACTTTTTCACTTACCTAAGTTAAAACAAGCTTAGATATGTTTAACACCCCATATAACAAATATATAAAGGAACTCAAAAACTTGCAGACTTAGGATAACAAATATTTATTTACATTGTAAGTAGATTCTTATGACTGTTTAAAATTACTTGCGGATACATTTAATTGGATGGCAGGCATGTTATTGTTAATTTTTAGTTCTAAATTATATTATGTTTTACCTGTACATCTGTTTGTATTCCAAATAAAAATTTAAAAAAAAAAATAGAATACGTTTAAACTATTAGGTATATTGAAATCACTTACCTTACGAGTATGCCAGATTTGTATTTTGAAAACAAAGATGTGATGTTTACCTAAAACAAATAAAAAATAATAAATTAATATCATATAACATTTATTATACGAGTATATATAAAAAACTCCTTGACATTACATTGAAAATATTTATATAGTTCTTTGTACATCCGTGTGTATTTATAATATGTATACAGTGTTACAAAACTCGATGTATCAAGCCGGAAACCAGTGAATCTAGATTATATTAGGTCCTTACATATGAAATTGGCGTTTTGCCGTACTGGCAACTTTGATCTCAAATATCTTCTCTTTGGTTAGGAATTCCAAATTCAAAATTTATACAGCTATTTACTCAAGTATTTGTGTTTCGAAAATTATAATTCATTTGTTTTTTCCTCGATTGTTTTTTTTCTTTGCGTCACTCAGTTTACAAAACGGAAAACTTGAAATATCGCGTTATTTACGAGTACGAGTTCCATCGTGGCACCAGTGCTGCAGAAACGGTTCGAAGGATTAATGATGTGTATGGCGACGGTGCCGCAAAAGAAAAAACAGTGCGTTTTTGGTTCCAACGTTTTCGTTCTGGAAATTTCGACCTGCAGAACAAGCCCCGTGGACGGCCGGAGACCAAAGTTGATAATGAAGAATTGAAGGCTATTGTGGAAGCGGATCCATCGCAAACCACGTCCGATTTAGCTGCAGGCTGCGGTGTTAGTGATAAAACTGTTTTTAATCCACTTGAAGCAAATTGGGAAGGTTAAAAAGCTTGAATTAGGTCCTTACATATGAAATTGGCGTTTTGTATGGGAGGAACATTTGATTTTAAAAAAATATATAATATTACAAATTAGAAGAGCTTTAATTGGAATGTCTAAGACATCCACCGTGCTTTCCGGACCTTGCCCCAACAGATTTTTTTTTTTTCGAAATTTGGATAACTTCTTGCAAGGGAAAAAATTCAACTTCGATGGGGCAGTCCAAACCGACTTCAAAGATTTTATTGATTCCCGTCCGAATGGTTATTTTAGTAAAGGGATCGATGAACTACCTATGAGATGGCAAAAGTGCATAGATAGCAATGGTACACACTTTGATTAAATAAATATATTATATTTTAAAAAATCAATTTTATGTTCCTCCCATACAAAGCGCCAATTTCATATGTAAGGACCTAATATTTGGAGTAGATTTTGCAGTTTTTTTTTATTATTTGACCTGTAGTTTTCGAGAAGATTGAGTACGAAGAAAATTTTTTTTTCGATAAATTTTTGAAAATTGTTATCAATTATCATGTATTTAGTCACATTAATACTATTCATATAGAACACAACATAAAAAAAAAAGTTTTGTGCAATTTTACTTAATCTTAAAGCTTTTACGAGAAAGATTTTTTTTTCAATCTCAGATTAAAAAGTCATATTACACATTCGACTCGAAATGTGATGTAGATTCACCAGTTTTCGGGTTGTACTCGTATAGAGCTGTTTAGCATTTAACATATAAAATCGTAAAACAGTGTACCTATTTTTGGAGTTCTTCTGACTAAAAAATTATTGAAGATCGTTAAAAATCTAACTTGAGTAGAAACATATTACACGAATTAAAAAAGTTATTAGATTTGTTAGAGAAATTACTAGATCCATTTTTGAAGCGGTGAAACCGGTTATTGGTCCTCAAAAATCATGTTGATAAAAATATTAATTTTATTAAAAAAAAATATTTTTTTCTCTCAATGTTAAGTAAGTAAGTAAGTACTATGTTTAGTTATTTTTTAATATTAAAAAGCGAGAGAGAAAAAATAGGTAGGTACACAAATTTCAAGCGCTTATGTTTTTACTATGCGTGTTATAATAATAAACATACCACAGTCATCAATCAAACCCCAGCATCCTGTCAACTACAAGAAACTCGGTATATATTTTTACGGCATTCTGACGAAATACGGTGCTCCGAAATTCATGGGTAGGTACTGACTATACATGGTGTAACAAAACTCGATGTACAAGCAGGAAACCAGTGAATCTACATGATATTTGGAGTCGTTTTT
>JAGVSP010004825.1:0-34275 GCA_022494985.1 Micrasema minimum
GAGCCGCACCATGAATGCCTATTTTTACATAGGACTCCCCCCTTCCCCCCTTTAATTTTCATACAGAGTTCTACGGTCGGTCCTGGACGTCCACTGTTGACTATATCCGTGCAGTCAGTTTGCGTCAGAGCTGCGGGGGGGAACGTGGACCTGACTGGGGTGAGGACTGCCCGGGAATTGACGGTCGATCGCTTGGCTTAGGAGGCAGTTTTGCGGAATCCACATGCTTCCACATACGGGAGCGGATATGGTATGAAGATGATGGTGTATATTTGGGTGGACTTTGTACATTATTTATATGAATGTGATTTTCGCACACAAATATTTAATATGTGATACCTTGGACTGGCGCAGAAGCGTAAGACTGGTCATCTTACCATCATGTTAGAAATTGGTGTACCAATGGACCTAAGGGGAGAGTAGCAGGAGTAGTAACATGTTGATACAGTGCCCTATGCACCATGGGTGCGGATATGAGAGAGTAGTAGTAGTAGTAGTAAGACATAAGTATGCATTATAATATCGTCGGTCCAATGCCAAAACCGCGATTTGCAAAATGTCCATTTGAGATGATGAGTTTAAAAATAGAAATTGAAAATCATAAACCTATTTTATTACCTGACAAAATATGATTATTTACTATTTATAACTAATAATCTGTTAAAACAGGTTTATGATACTACGCTATTAAGCTAAAAAGTATAATATTTTCAAACAATAAAATAAAAATCAATTAAAAATACATACTTTTGTGTGCGCTAGAAATTTGGTGACGAAAATTACTTATTGCCCCTATTACCCTGTAAGATTCAGGTGATCATTGCAGTGCCCTGTGCACTATTAGATGCAGATAAAGGAAAAATATTAGTGACAGTTATTTCCGTAATATGAATTATTTGATGACTAGTCTATCGGTTAAGTTAGTGGTCTCACATGTGGTCAGGGAGATGGGATATATGTTATTAAACATGTTATTGTGGGTATATCTATAGCCCGTGCTGCAAACTGCAGACATGTTGCATTTAGCCGGAGTCCGTTGCGGCGCATTAGCAAGAAATTGCACCAGATATCGGTCATTTCTGAGAAAAAAAAACTTCAGACTTCCCGCGCGATTACTGCGCTATCAAATACGGTCACATGTGAACGATTTAAATTAATTAAGACCAAATGATTTTATCGCATCTACTATAAAAAAATGACCGGCGTCATTGGGCATAATTTAAGATAAAATATATTTAAATGGTCATTCTTGTACCATACATAAAATTTTACAATTTACGACATAGGCCTGACTTGGGAAGATGCACGGGAAATGGCGGACGATCGCTTGGCTACGAGGCAGTTTGTGGAATCCATATGCTTCGCCTATGGGTAATAAATGTGGCGGGTTTGAAATGATGGTGATAAAATCAACAATCATTCCACACCTATTAAACACTCAAATTTTCCATATCTACTGACCCTTACTATGGAAAATGTGCGCCGCCCGCATCTTCCACCCTCCGATCCGCTCAGATAGGACACCGGACCCAAAACGATTACCGACAATGACAATAGTTTATGATACTCGTACATGATTTTCTTTAAAAATTATTTAGGGTTCCTGTTTAGACTTGCTGTTAGGTAGTTAATTATTTGCTAAGTAAAATATTTTTACTAGTTCATTGGGTAATTTTGTCTGCTTTTTTAACACAGGCTTTTATGGCTCTAATCGTCCATGCGCTTGGTAGCTGCAAGACGAATTGTTATGAAATGCTTACCAGTAGTTCAATTCACTATTAGGCTTGGGTTTGTAGTAAGTTTAATATTGTAATCTAGCCCCAAACAGTAAATTAAAACGTAAAATAATTAACAGTGGAAAGCAAAAGCTTCAATCGTTCATGCGCTTACTAGCTGTAAAATGAATTGGAGTTGAGCCCCTATCGGTATTTTCATAAACTTATCATTAAAATCATGTCGCGACCATACAAATTATATTTTAACTAAATGCGGTAGGTGGAGAGCTGAAATTTCAGCTGTCCGTGCGCTTTGTAGCTGCGAGACAAATTGGATTCCAGCACTTCATCTACGTATAAGTAACATAAATTATTTATAGTTTAAATTCTCGTTAGATTTTGCATTCGTAAATGTATTGGGTCTGGAAATTATTATAATTAAGTTATTTTATTTTTAATTTTTATTTTATTCGGGATACAAACAGATGTACAGGTAAAACATAATATATAATTAAAACAAATAATTAACAATAACATGCCTGCCATCCAATTATATGTATCCGCAGGTAGCTTTAAACAGTTAAAAGAATCTACTTATAATGTAAATAAATATTTGTCATCTTAAGTCTGTAAGTTTTTAAGTTCCTTTATATATTTGTTATATGGGGTATTAAACATATCTAAGCTATTAAAATTTATCATCAAACGCCTTACAAATTCGAGGAATCGTAGAATTATTTCTGTGATTTGTTTTAACTTTAGGTAGGTGAAAAAGTTTAGGCAGTCTAGTTGGTCTGGAAGGGACACGGAAAGAGAGTAGATTAATTAATTCAGGTGAGTCAAATTTGTTATTTACAATTTTTAAAAGCAAACTCTGATCATTGATATTTCTTCTAAGTGCAAGGGATTCAAGGTTATAAAACTTTTAATGAGTCTAAATAATTAGGGATACGCAAATGAAATTTATATTCAACTTGTTTAAAGATTTTTTTTTGAATTTTTTTTTGTTTAAAGAAGTTATATCAATGTACAGCGCCCTTGAGGGGATTTTTCATAAAAATGGCGCTTAACAAGTTATCCAATTATTATTATTAAGCCTCTCTTTCTATGCTAATCGAATATGACCAAAATCCTTATTCATCATATTTATTCAAATATTTTTAATTATCAGGTTATTCCTTTGTCGTTTTGATTAATTTTCCTTTGATCAATGTAAGGGACAACTATCTAAGTTTATTTTCCCCTCATCATTATTATTTTTTATAGTTCAACCTTCTTGTCTTTTTTTCATTTCTCCAAATGGATATGGTGTAGGATATTGACATAAATAAACATATCACGCCAAGCTTCCCTTTAAGGCATGTTTTTTTCCTCATAATCGGTAATATTATCCTGAAACCAAAAGGAGAAAATAATATCCTTTTGGTTAGTAAAAATATCGAGGATATTATAATCCGTTCAGTACTGTACAGTAATACGCCGACATCACTTATAGCAGCGCTTCTCAACAATATTGTTCATAAAAATTAAATTTCAAACTTTTTTCAAAGCAAATCTTGGGAACTCACGACCAATAAGGCTAATAAATGTATAACTGTAATAAACGAATGGCGAGATTGCAATCTCCTTTCACTAAATTGTAATAAAACCCTCTTTATCCCCTTTTATAATTCAAAATCATCAGCTCCTCCGTCCAATATTATGTTTCTTAATAAATATTGTAATTTAGATATGTGTTATACCTGTGATAATGAATTCTGAATATTGCATAAAGTACTTGGGTGTAACTATAGACTCTCAACTCAAATGGACTAATCATATTGAAATAATTGAGTGTCTATGTTCCGCTCAATATGATTAAAACGGTAAATTTTGCACTGGTTCAGTCATCTCTTTCCTATGGAATAATTGGATGGGGGGGGAGCGTATAATAATCATATAAAAACTTTGGAAACAACTCAAAAATTAATTATCAAAATAATGCTCCATAAAGAGAGAACCTTTCCCTCCCCTCCAATTATTTCAGGAAGCAAATCTAATGGATATAAGACGAACATATTTATTGCAATGTTTAAATTATGTATTTAGGCACCAAAATTTTTTTGCTAGAAGCTCAAATAGGTCTAGTCAAAGAAGAATCCGAGTGCTAGAAATTCCATATTGTAAATCACGACTTGCTCAGAGACATGCACATTTTATTGCCCCAGTTTAATTAATTCTTTTTTAACTGACAATAAATGGCATTGTCAGATTTTCCAAATTTTTCTTCTTTTAAAAAATTAACACTAAAGTTGGATACATAGTGTAAAGGTAGAATCATTCTTACTTTAAAGACCATAACTATAACATAATCTACGTCATTTTTTTATTTTATATATTATAATTATTTCCCCTCTTCTTCTTCCGGTATAAAGATACCAATATCTTGTATTCATTCTTTTTTTAACTATCTTGTTTACATTATCTGTTATTTTTCCATTTCTACATGACTTTATCTTTCTCTTTTGCCACGTGCACACTGTATGACTTTCACAGTATACCCACAAACAGGCTATGCCTTGGTGGGATTTTGTTTTATATATATTTTTTACTGTACATATATGTGTTTTTAATGTATATGTATATCTATGTAAAGAAAAAATTTTCTTCGAAAAAAAAAATAAATAAAACAGTTCTTTTAATTTCCCAAAAAATATTATTTTGTCTTTAAACTTTTTTACTTCATAACAAGAGGAGTTTCATTCGTTTTATTTTAACTTTTTTTTTTTACTCAAAAGAACTCAATTTAATAAAGCTAATAATATTAAAAAATATATTTCTGATTAAATTTCTTGATTAAAGAAAACTGTTAAAAATTTTTTTTTTCTAAAAATACTGCTAAAAATGATTAGAATTAATGAATAGAAAAAATTTTTAGTTGCCTCATTTTAATGTTCATTTGGCGCGGCGCGCCGCTAAGTGCAATTATTGTTTATATTCTTGGTTAAGAAATAAGCGAGATAAAAAATGACAAACTTCGACATTTTTAATTCCAGCCTTTACACGTTTCCAGCTTGCACGTTTCGTTCCGTAAAAGGAAGTATCTAGAACTAATAGATTGCTTAGTGGGAGACTTGGTGTGCCTTTGCACGGGCGGCCCGTCCCGGGCTGTTTGTGTGTGCGTGCGTGGAGGTCTCAAATTATATCCCATCCCTCAACTCGGTTGTATTGTGTCTTTTGTAAGGATAGGATGGTCTTTGGATAGGTATTGTGATAAGGTAGAGGGGGAATGAAAAGTGTCTGCCAGATAGGATGATAGGATGATGTGTGAGATGCACACATGCGTTCTGTCCCCTCCCCTCTTTTCCCTAATCCCCCCCTCCATTGAGACCCTGACCGCGGATGCGCGGGTGGATGTCTGGGATGGGAGGCCTAACTGGTTCCACACGGGTGGTTGTAATTACTAATAATGATCGGGGTAGAAACTAACATACCCTACTACTGTTAATTTGGGCCGACTCTGGTTGGTTTGGGTGATGGAAACAATGACAATTATAATACATAAGCCGAGACAGTGGTAGGGGTACAATGAAAGCATTTGTTCGCGTACATAATCGTAAATTCATCCGTATTTTTATCACACTAACAATCTTAAAATCGCGGTTTAGCTTGTTGAAAAAATCGGTAGAGTTGGCTGGACTGAAAAAGACTCAATAGTCTTTAAAGCAGTCTAGGGAAAGGATGGGGTTTTCATTGTAAAAAATTCCAGCCTAGGATATACCATAGGTTTGAAAGAAAATAACTTTTGAATATTTTTTTGGAATACCTATGTGCTGTCATAAGCCGAGACCGGCGAATGGCATTTTTCGCGGCTGGTAAAGGCCATATACTACGTATAAAATCCCGAGTTTAGCCTTAATCGGTAGATGCCTGCCTATTTTACAAGGCATCAGGTTTTCTCGGCGTCCCGGTCGTCCACTGTTGACAATTCGCCGGCAGTTGTGCGTCAGAGCTGCGGGACGTGGACTTGACTTGGGAGGATGCGCGGGAGCTGGCAACCGATCGCTTGGCCTGGAGGCAGTTTGTGGATTCCATATGCTCCGGCAGTTTAGGGAGCGGGATATGGTGGCAACCGATGAGTGAATGTGTTTCCATATGCTCCACACTGGAGCGGATATGGTATAATGAGTGAATGTGTTTACATAAATATGTAGGTACTCGTTCACTGCACGTTCCTGAATTAGAGTGCATAAGAATTATAATGATTAAAATTGATATCTATGTATTTATTTAAAAAGTTTGAGAAGATTACGTTATAAGGCCGCGGTACTTTTCAAGTGGCCACGGCTGGTCCATATGGCCAGCACAACTTACAACAACTATAGTAGGTAATCGTATAGTCGTGCCATCTTAGTTCTTAGTGAAGGATGAAGACTTGCACCCGCTGCATCATGAACTCGTGAGGCACATAGAAATTTGATATTAACCCCTACGTGGCGGTGCTAACACGTTTATATACATTGCAATTAGTTTACTTAGGATAGGGTTAGACTTAGAAGACAGCGAGCGAAGCAGCTAACAACTGGACCCCCCCCACAGCCTGGAGGTGTGAGAGATGTGGTCGACTGTGCAGGACTCGTATAGGACTTCACAGTCACCAGAGAAGCTGCTTTTCTCCCCTGCCTTCCTGATGAGTGCCGCGTCTTCATCGTCTTCCGAAGACGGACGATTGCCATTGATTAGTAATAGTTAAAAATCGAAAGTAAACGCGTAAAATTTAAAATAAGAACTTTTTAGTAGGTACGGAGAAAAAAAAACGAATTTTCAAGATTTTAAGCCTTCACTAACGATCAAACGACCCAGCCTTAAATCGTCTTCCAAGTAAAAATATACAGTGGGAAATAATCATAGTCAGATGCCAGTAATGATCAAGATACACTGCATTCGGTGTACCAATGCAGTGCCCTATGCACCATTGGGTGCGTATAAGGAAAAGTAGTAGTAGCAGTATTAATCATAATTGAAATTAAGGGTTTTTTGCAAACTTTTGCACTGTAAACAGCATTGTTCTCAAAGGATCTTTTTAGATCAGTTTTTAAAGGGTTAAGGACTGAAAGTATCTACGAGTACATAACACTATCACATTTTGAAGTATTTCTGTATATGTGCCTACATACTTTTAAACGCAATCATTTATACTATTTATAAAGAAAATATGTATACCTACGTATATAACTACAATATATCAACGGTAGCGGTGGAAAGGAAAAAGTCACCAAGCGACAAAATATGTGCAACGGAAAATGATACACTTAAATGATGTCACTTGGTAACATTTTCCTTTGCACATATTGTCGCTTGGTAACTTTTTCCTTTCAACCGTCGATATGTAATTTATGTAATTTAGAGCTTTTTGGTCAATACGAAGCGGCGCAATAGACTTTTAGCTTGCAGTATAACATGATTTGTGAAAAATTACAAAGCTACCGGTGCAATCCGTTTGTTAATAGGATAATTAATAAGCGAGATACGAAAAGTTAAAACCTGGGTTTTCAAAGAAATGCCATTTTTACTTGCAGATACATAGTAGGTAGGTACTACAAGTCTACAAGGCTTTTTTAGCGTCTTGTCCCTTTCAAATAATTCTGGTTTATTGTTATGAATAACAATAATAATTAATTTGCCGCCAAAATAAAACAAAAAGCATAGATAATTAAATGAGTCATCGTTAGATCACTAACTTTCTTAATCGCTATCAAATACGATTATCTTCCTTTGTCGGCTTTTTATATATATTTGTGTATTTATCTAGTACCTACATTATATTCAATCAAATTCTGATGTAAACAGTGTGCAATATCTTGATTGTAAATTGTAATCCCAATAAAATAATATAATCAAATACAATTCTTTAAAAAAATTAACTAGAACATAATATTAATTATGTAGGGATTTTTAATCAGGCTACACTGCAGGCAAAGCATAAAAAAAACAGGTAATGCGTAGGTACGAAGAATTTAGAAAAAAAAAAAAAAAAACCTTTTTATCTGAGAATAGAGAGCTTTCAGAATAGGCTTATTTTATGGTTTTTCTTTGAATAAAGTAAGTAAAATAAATCGACAACCACCATCGGTACTAACCTCTTATTTGTCAGCCATTTTTTTATTAATAAACGAATAATCGTTTGAACTTTAATGGCAGTTTAAAAAAGCCGGTTATAATGCATAATAAATTTAATTCTAACGATGGCATTTGGTTTATCATTTAAACGATTAACAAACGCACACTTTACCGATGGTTTCGTGTTTTTTCAATCGATTTTTTTGTGTTCTCACCGGGAATCGAACCCAGAATCTTCGTATAGTGAGTCCAGCGTCTTAGCCATTACGCCGTGTTATGACATAGATGATATAAAAATAAATGACTATCATAATTAGATGCCTACATCCAACTGGCATAAAACATTACAATAATAAATTATTAAAATAATAACGTTTCAATTTTGATTGCTTGGATCCAACACACAACACTCAACACACGTGATACTATTTTGTTAATAGTTTATATTACCATCCTTAAAACAACAGAAGAATATGATTTAAACAACGACCTTTTAAATCTGTTTATCTGAAATCTCTACGATCTAAATGATTATTTGCTCTAAAACAAACATGTATGTTTCTCACAATTGATCAGGCGCCATTAAATAATAACAGTAACTAACTATTATCCCTGATAAACTGTAGAATACCTAGACCTAATAGCAGATTAATTCATCTCTTTTCTTTACCACCACAAAGATCGAATCTGGGTAAAAATGAAACAATTTATCGATTATGCACGTCATATAATAAGGAGTTCGCTAGTATAGATTTATTTAATATATCCAAACAAAGGTTTAAAAATAAAGTAACGTTGGCGCTGGAGCAGGAGTCATTTAGATTTATTTATATTCTGATTCCACAGAAATTATTTTCAAAATTTTATATATTATGTTTCTTTTTTTAATTTTTATGGGTTATGTTCAAACATCTTGAAAATCCCCAATATTTTTTTTTTTAATATCCTCCTATTCTTCCTCATCCCTCTTTTCCCATCCTTTTTTATTACTTAGGCACTATGTATATGTGTATATACTTAATTGTTATTATTCAAAACCCGTTATTGGTCATGCAAGCAAATGTTCCAGATCTGATATTATTACACTTGTAACGACTTTGTTGGTTTTGTAAATAAATAAATAAACAGTACCCATTCATTAATCATTAGAAAATGGAGAACCTAGATAATATACAACTAACAAAAATTTAATGGCTACATATAAATATTTGTACATACAGGGTGTAACAAAACTCGATGTACAACCTGAAAACTGGTGAATCTACCTATAATTGTGTACCTAATATGACTTTTTAATCTGAGCTTGAAAAAAAAATTTTTTTTCTTCTCACAAAAGTTTTCATAAGTATTAGGAGATTAAGTAAAATTGCTCAAATTCTTATTAAAACGCGTTTTTTAAATTTTGTTTCTTTATGGACAGTATTAATTTGACTGAATACATAATATTCACAATTAAACTTGACTCTAGCATTAAAGCTACCACCCTTCAATGCCTTAAACATATTGAAACTGCTAATAATCATCTAAATCCACCATTTGTATTTTCTCCCGTTCAGGATACTGATATCGAAAAATTGTTACTTGGCATCAAGACTAAGTCAATGGGCAGTGATCAACTTAGCATGAAAATGTTGCATTTTATCTTACCCTTTATTTTACCTGTTGTTACTCATGTTATAAACTTTTCCTTAACATCTGGAGTTTTTCCTAAAGCCTGGAAAAGAGCGTTCATAATCCCGCTTCCCAAGAACTCATCACCAACTTCTGTTAAAGATTACAGACCCATATTATTCTTCCTATTTTTTCGAAAGTCATCGAACGTGTCGTATATAATCAGCTAAATGATTATTTACATTCAAACAATCTTCTAGATACACATCAATCTGGCTTTCGTGCTGGACATAGTACAACCACGGCTCTGGTTAAGGTTACAGATGATATACGATTAGCTATGGATAACAGGATGCTAACTTTAGTAGTCTTGTTAGACTTCAGCAGTGCTTTTAATTCGGTTGACTTCGATCTGTTATTGGCGCGACTTAAAACGTTAAACCTGTCACAGTCTGTACTAAAATGGTTTGCGGCATACTTGCGCCCTAGACAGCAATGTATCAAAACTCCTGATCATCAGTCGGAGTGGGTTGACATAGTTGCTGGAGTACCTCAAGGTGGAGTATTATCTCCGTTACTTTTCTCCTTATTTATTAACCCAATAGCAGCATGTCTCAGATGTTCGTATCATCTTTACGCAGATGACTTACAATTATATCTCCACTTCAGACCTGAAGATATTAATGAAACATTAGAAGTCATGTCCGATGTGTTGAACAATGTATCAACCTGGACAAAGAAATATGGTCTACTTCTAAATCCTTCTAAAACTCAAACAATGATCACGGGTAGTCAAAGGTTACATAGCAAAATACATATATCTTCACTTACCCCCCTCAGCTTCAATGGTACTAACGTCCAATTTATGAAAGTAGTAAAAAATTTTAGGGATTCAAATGGATGAACATCTAAGCTGGAGAAATCATATAAATGAATTAAGTCGCAAAATCTTTTACAGTCTCCACTCACTAAACAGACTACAAAAATTCTTACCCCGTACTACGACACGTTCCATAGTACAAACACTATTTTATTTTTATATCCCTACAGAGATGAGGTAGAATTTTTTTTCAAATTCAGGAATATGGATATTCGAGCGTTTACAGGGCTTATGACCTGTCATTGGCTGGGTTAAGTGGCCACTTTATGTAGGTACTACAACATTCCCCATTCCGCTTATTAGCGAATATCCACACCAGGTAACATTTTTGATTTTGTATTTACGCTACGAATCAAGAATCATCCACCAGCGAGTTGAACGCGCCATCTATGCATTGATATTAAAAGTTAAGTATTTTATTAGCAGATTACTTTATTTATGTAGTTAAGACTTTTTTCGAGTTAAATTAAGTACTAGTAATCGCCTGCAGATGACTCTGCAATTTATTTTACTCATATTTAGACCAGGAATTTTTATACAACATTTTGGGTCGTGTTCAAATACTTGCACACAATTCTGGATTTATCCCAAGACGGGAGTAGGTATATATTTTATTTTTATATCCCTACAGAGATGAGGTAGAATTTTTTTTCAAATTCAGGAATATGGATATTCGAGCGTTTACAGGGCTTATGACCTGTCATTGGCTGGGTTAAGTGGCCACTTTACTTTACTTAACTTTAATATCAATGCATAGATGGCGCGTTCAACTCGCTGGTGGATGATTCTTGATTCGTAGCGTAAATACAAAATCAAAAATGTTACCTGGTGTGGATATTCGCTAATAAGCGGAATGGGGAATGTTGTAGTACCTACATAAAGTGGCCACTTAACCCAGCCAATGACAGGTCATAAGCCCTGTAAACGCTCGAATATCCATATTCCTGAATTTGAAAAAAAAATTCTACCTCATCTCTGTAGGGATATAAAAATAAAATATATACCTCCTCCCGTCTTGGGATAAATCCAGAATTGTGTGCAAGTATTTGAACACGACCCAAAATGTTGTACAAACACTATTACTCCCTATTTTAGATTACGCTGACGTTTCCCTCATTGATTTGAACTGCGAGCTTCTAGATAAGTTTGGAACGTCTACAAAATACCTGCATTAGGTACATTTTTGGGCTTCGTAAATATGACCATATTTCTGAATACCGAGGGCAGCTTAAATGGCTCAAAAATTAGGCAGCGGAGAGAAGTTCATATTATTACACTCTTGTACACTGTACTGAACAATCCTAAAGCCCCACTTTACCTTCGTGAAAAGTTTGATCATTTGTCTATTCATGGATTACCTCTTCGATCGCGTGATCAAAATACACTCCTGATACCTGCCCATAGTTTCTCCTTCTACTCCAAGTCTTTTACAGTGCATGCGGCTCGACTATGGAATCAACTCCCAATTGCTATTAAGGAAGCCGAATCAGTCACATCTTTTAAAAAACGGCTGAAAAACATTTCCTATCTCTTCCTTAAATTTTATTCCTGTTTTACCTCCCTTCTATCCTAGGTAGACATTGAGTGTGATGGTGGGTGTGTGTGTGTACTAATGGGGAGGATGAAGAGAATGATAAGAGGTAAAAAAATTGAAGATCTGTTATTGCGCTTACGATAAATACCCGCACTACGTTCTTATATTGGTTGGTTGGAAGAAATTGCCAATTTGGGCAATAAACCCGCCAATGTACACAACTATTTGTACAAAAAGTCAAATAAATAAATAAAATAAAATAAATAATATTCAATAACAATTTGCTAAAAAAAAATCGAATAAAAAATTAACTTCATATTCAAGTTCTCGAAAACTAAGGGTTAAATCAAAAAACTTTATTCTACCAAATCGACTCCAAATATTATGTAGATTCACTCGTTTCCCGCTTGTACATCGAGTTTTGTTACACTCTGCATACATATGAATTTTACACAAAGTGTAAGGCGATCGTTTCTTTCGCGATCTTCTATAATCCTCTGTCATAGTACTTCATACCTGTATAAAACCACAGTATAAGGTGATTTTCATAGCAATTTTGCCAAAAATCGTCTAAAAAGCGCTAATAATAAGATAAGCTTTCAACACTTCTTGCAGCTACCAAGCGCCTTCTTGCATCTTTTGAGATACCACTTTAGAAGCTTTAAAGCTTTGAGGTTTCATGATGTGTTTAAAGTTTAAAGGATTCATTTCCTGTCTATTTTATGTTTTACTACCCACAGATTTACACAATAAATTATTTATCGTTATAGTGAATTATAACATAAACAATTTGGCGCATCGAGTGCAGTAGAGAATGTATGTAAGTCAACGAAACAACCCATTATCGCGGTAGTTAAATTTGGGGAAATAAAACAGCACCATAAAATTCTTGTAAATTTTAATTACCTTGTTTGGGGGTCTAGGAAGCGTAGTAAAGTTTTTACCGTGATTCGTGACTTGTATCCTTCCTTGTCAATCATCTAACTTGGAGGCGGGTGCTCGAGTTGTACTACTTCAACATCATCATCATCATACCATATCCGCTCCCTATGTGGAGCATATGGAATCCGCAAACTGCCTCCTAGCCAAGATACCAAGGGTTGCTGTGGTGTGTCAAACCACCGCAGTGTCACCTAAAATTCTTCTAAGACACACTACTCTCAAAAAGCCGGCACTCAGAAGTCTGCGTTTGTCTACATAGAGGAGAACAAGTGTGTGATCGCATGACCTTGTCCCAGACAAAAAGGGGAATATTGTTTTAACCGAGTATAAACATGAAATATCCAATGTTGATTTCCAGACACCAGCTTTCATACTGTTGATGTTCCAGAGGCCCGGGGCCTAGCAGTAGGAGCCGGGAGCCCCTTATGGTGACCCGAAAATTTGAATGGATCATCAGAACACTAAAAAAAAAATATATTCTCAGAAATTTTTTCAACCTACATATACGACTTTCCACCCTATTTTGTCAGAGTCATGAACAAAACAAACACTCTGTTCGTTCAATTATGAGACTAGCCCGTTTTTTTATCTACGTTAAAAGCCAGGGGGCCCCTCTGAAACTCGGGGCATCTTAAGCACTGCCTAATCCGCCTGTATCACCGTAGCGTAGGCCTGCGCATAAAAAAATATGTGGTAGTTTATTATTATTTGGGTCCAATGTTAAATAAAAAATATATAATTTTTTTAAAAATTTATGCGTTGACTTACTAATTTTTCCTTACATAGTTACTATAACCTAGGTCGGGCCTTACTAAGATACGTTCCTGAGGCCCTCAGGGCCTAGGACTTTTCAGTAGGAGCCGGAGCCCCTTAAAGGTGACCGAAAACTTATGGGTTTGAGAATTCATGAATGATCAATCAGAACACTTAAAAAAAAATTATATCTCTCAGAAAGAAATTTTCAAACCTACCTACCTCTATAAAATGCTACTTTCACCCTATTTTATCGAGTCATGTAACAAAACTAACACTGAAAAACCTGTTTCAAGCGTCAATCTGAGGAGCCCTTAAGTTTTTTTCCTACTTAATTTGCTGTTTTTTTTTTGCACTAGGGCCCTCTGAAACTCGGGGATCTAAGCATTCATGACCTAATCCCCTGTAGTCGGTTAGCGTAAGCTGTATAATATGTGTGATAGATTAAATATGGTCTTCATAAATAAGGTCATGCATCGAATAAAAATAGTGAAATTTACATTCTGAAAAACTTCAGTAACAGGGAAAAAAATTGTTTTGATAAATGACCATGGATAAAAATATACGTTTTGATGAAGATTTCTCCAATATTTCTAAAGAGAAAGTCATTCGTTTGTAGACAGTCAATGGGATAATCCCATATAGTTCAAGCATAAGATCCGAAGTTCTGTGAGTATTTTACTACTCACAGATCTCGAGTCGAGATGCAATGGCTTTCTATGGAAATTTTACGACTAAATATCACCCCATGAAATCTGACGACTGATCGTAAATATGACACGTTACATGAAACAGATGCTGTGTACGCTACCTACCAACATCTAAGGGTAAAGTGATTGTTATTTTATTCCATTTCAGTGATTTTTTGGAAAAACATTTATTTAAATTGGTGGTCCAATTGCAGTGCCCTATGCGTAGGCAAGGAGAGTGAAATTCTGAGAAAAAAGGATGTTCAATACTGGAATAAAGACGGCTGAGGATAAAGAAGAAGAAGATGTGAAATTCAATCAAAATGCGAACGGGCCGGGTGGTGGCCCATTGGTAGCGTCGCCGTCTCTGAGTCTAGAGATCCCGGTTCGAATCCTCACTCCGCCGCGACTTGATTCCTATGTATGTTCAAGCACAAGCCGCTTAGGCTTAATTGAAAATATTGTTTATAGAAATATGTGCAAATATCATAAAATTACATAGATTTCTTTTTCATAAAATAAAACCTTCCAAAATAAATTTTGATTTATTCAATATAATCATGTAGGTAAGTACGAGTACCGGAGTTCCTATTAACCAAACGTATCTAATATATTTTACTTCGAAAGGTACAAAGTACTACTACTACTTTCCCTTATCCGTACCCAATGGTGCACTGAGTTGGAATACTAAGTTTAGTGTTTCTTGTTCATTAATTACACGAAGGTAAGATGAATAATCTAATGCATTAGTGCCAGTCCAATTGTTTATGTATTCGGTATGTTTAATATGGTAATAATTATATACACTCTCAACTCTCAATCGTGAGAAAAATAATTTTACATCGGACATTTTACGCATCAAGCTGACAAAAGCAATATAGGAGATATTAATTTATTATTACAATTAATAAGAATTTCCTTATGAATGAAAGCCTTATTGTTTAATAGAATTTAGTAGTTTGAATATTTTTATTAGCACTGTGCCCGAGTGATTACGTACTTTAGGTATTACGTAGGTATTACGGTATGTACCAACAATTGATGAAATTTTGAATAAAGCCTCTATCTTACAAACTTTTAAAGAAAAAACAACTGAAGTGCAAAATTCACGTGACTCTAGATTTCCTAATAATTTAATATTACACAGATGTAAAACAACAGCAGCGTTAAATCATTATACGTACGTGGGGAAAAAAAACTTTAATAAACTTCCGGAAAACTTAAAATCCATAAAAAATTATCAAATCTTTAAAACTAAATTTAAAAAACATATAAGACCTTCCCCAGCCTAAACTCCATACAGAGGAATATTTTTTTCATTTTGTTCAATTATTTTAAAAATTTATGATGAAACTTACTCATATAAAAAATTAAAAATTGTAAAACGAACTCCCTCTCTAAACACAAGTATCCACTTTATTAGAGAGGTAGAAACGTTGTCTGAATTTTTGTATATTACCAACAATATGTTTAGGTATATTATGTTTTGTAACAGATTTTAATTTAATAAAAAAATAAAATAAAAAATTTAAAAAAATATTTGATTTGGAAAAAATAATTTTAAGCACGGTTGCCAAAAAATCGTTTTCGTTAACAGTTTTTAAGGTTTCAATCAAGAATATAATAAGATGCCTTCCTCCTGCGATTCTTAAAATTGAATCCATACACATTAAAAATACAGCACAAACCTATTATAGTAACTTAATTATGTTGTTAAAAATAATTTGCAAATAATCACTCACCGACTTTTCTGTCTACCGGTTGTGAGACGTAGCTGTATTCATTTTACATGCTTATTTTTTAAATTAAATTCATCTTACAAAGAAATTACACACAATGCAATCAATTCGGTATACATATTTATATAATTTGATTATTATCCCTAAATAATGTGCCATGGCGCCATATTCTCCGCTATCGTGCAATTAAAATATCAAAATACACCATGTTATATTATTCATTATGGTGGCATTCATTAGTGAGCATTATTTAATAAAATATCGTGTATATTATACTTACATTGAATATACTGGCAACTATTTAATTTTAATTACAGATAAACATTCTAGCTCTTGTGAGAAAATTCCATTAGGAAAATTCTAGATTGACGAGAAAATGTGTAAAATTGGGTTAATTAAATATGATCATTTATATTAATTTTAATGTATGTCATTCGATTGAGATTAAATTTGGCATAATCCAATCAAATCTTGGGTTATTAATTTCTCCAGTATTTCAAATAAAACGCGGACTATTTATCTTTTTGACTTAACTTTTAGTGAAATTATTTTTTAAAATAGTTAAGCATCTGCGCTTTTTTACATTGGTTTGAAAAATCGAATACTTAAAATGTTTTTGTCGATATAAAAAATAAATTCACTGACTACCTAGTAAAAGATGGTTTTACGTAAAAAAAAAAACAAAATTTCCAAACAACACTTCGCATAATAAATGATTTATTATCTTCTAAAATGATTTTGTACAATGTACATAGGTAGTATGAGCGTTTGTTTAGATTTTTCTTCGATACTGATAATTCCTGTTTTAATTTGTGTATTGCCTAAACTATTTTCATAGTAAACAAACTGTTTCTAAATTCTAAAGATATCTCTGAAATGATACAAAAAATTGAAGATGAAAAAAAAATGACAGCTGTTAGCAGACAAGTCTCGAGCCGCCATTAGGAATAATTCTTGTATTTTGTGATATAATACCGCTAAATACACATATTATTTTCGGTATTTTGGGCCAGATCGTGGACTCACAATCGAATGTTCGCGGACAGTTCACGGCCTAGAAAATAAACAAAATTATACAATACTTTTAAGAAAAGTTTTCCCCATTTAAAAATTATACTACTGTATACCAAAACGTCATTAATTTGTATTTAATAACACAAAAAATAGGTGTTATCAAAAAGTCTTTTGGACTTAAAAAAAAAAGTAAAAAACCCAATCAACAGTAGATATATTAACATATACGAGTATGTATCTTGTAAATAATAAATATTTATTTAGATGTTAATAAGGAGTCCATTATTTTTGTCAATTTTTACGCGTAATTGCAAAATGTAGGTAAGTTACTGGATTTTGTAAATATTTTGGTTTTCTGTGACAAACACCTATTTATGACCTATATTTATTAACTATTTAATTCTTAATTGAACCTCCTCTGCCTTAGCAGTGACGTGTCATAATAGAGCCCTCAACAATATATCGGCACTTAATGAAGAATGACGCGGAGAATGGAGATAGAGAGGTGTGAGTGGTGTGTCACTTGGGAATCCAGCGCGTCACTATACACACAACATCCACCATCTACCACACAACACTCTGGACGCTGACACTGGACCGCGGGCCTGTGATGGCATACCTGATCAACCAGCAACTAATCTAATTTAATCAAATCGAAATGATTTAAGACAAAAAAAAAGTAAGTTGGTCCATTCTATAGCTTTAACGCCTAAAATGGTTTTTTTAATCATTAAATATAATATCTCTTAGTCAATATGAATACTTTGTATCTTAATTCCTTAAAATAAAAAGCAACAGCTTAATTTTCAGCAAGAATTCGTACAATTTTACTAATCTATGGTTACTTATGAAAGATTTGAAAGGAGAAAAAAAAATTTTTTGAAGCTCAGATTCAAAAATCATCTCACACATTCGACTTCAAATGTGATGTAGATTCACCAATTTTCGGGTTGTACTACAAGTTTTGTTACGTCATGTAGATAGATACATTGTTTTACTGTTAACAATTTAAATAACTATGTTTTGATAATATCTGTTTGTGCTGGTTTAATATTTAGGCCATTTTTTTAAACCAAATATTAATCAAAACATATTGCATTACAATTTTTTCATTTTATTCCTTTGAAATCCTTCTTATTTTTTAAATTGAGTAAATAATCGCGGGGGGGTTGGCGCTCATATTGAGCTCTCCTGAAATATTGACAGTTGAGCAGTTGAGAAGAGTGCTGGTGGTCTAATACTTGTCTAGTACCTATCTACCTTAATATTTCTATGAAGTTGATGATATGTATATTTCATATTAAGTTTTTAAAATTATTCAAGATAGTTTCTGATGCAATATTGGCTACCAAATTCGGCGTGTCTCTCCAAGTAATACCACACGTATTTTTGTCAAAATAAATAGTAGACGTCAAAACAAATATGTTTGTATGGGGTAGGTTGCATTAATTGCTCTTTGGGGGATAATGTGGAATTCGGAAAACATTATTGACATTTATTCCCGATTTCTAATTAATAATTAGCCAACAAAGCGATAAAATTAAATTTTAAAGGTGAACGAAAAATTGAGAACTGGTGATTTTGTCTCGTTTTATATTAGGGATTTCTTGTGTACCATAATTTGTAAGGCGTCCTTGGATATAAATATTAATTATCACCACAAGGTAATTTTTTCCTTAGCGTAAAATAGCAAATTTCTTTATTTCTCAGGATCCAAATTCAATAGCAAAACTATTATACAAAAAAAGATTCACTGAAGTAACTAACTAACTAACTAACCATCACGCCATTTCCCCGTAGGGGTAGGCAGACAGGATAGAACGCCATACCACTCTGTCCTGACAGATTTCCTTAGCTTCCTCTACATTCATACATCTTCTCATGCACATACGCCGATTATTCCGACTTTTCACATGACCACTTTCAAGTACTTGACGTACTTGGTCATGCCATGTCTTTCTCGGCCTTCCGCGGCTTGGTACATAGGGCACTGCATTGATACACCAAGGACAGAGTATTTTTTTTTTTACACGAATGCAAGATGATCAGTTTTACGCTTTAGAGCTAGTCCAAGGTATCACAAAGTACCAAAGTAAAATGCTTTCAAATGATATAAAACATAAATGATTTCCCGCAATGCGCCAGGACAAATCTTTGTCTTATTACTTTTTCGCGTCGAATTTTCACTCGTTTCAAGATGGCCGCCGTGACGTCACACCGAGAGGCTAGAGCCGCCTCGTTCGTTACAAATGGGGACAATTAGCGGCCAGTGCTAATGAACATTTCGCGGCCACTCTGCGAAAAATAAATCACTCGCTTCTACTGTATTATTCCGGTAATAGATTCCCCTTTCCTCGAGTCAAGCGAAGCGTTCCAGGCGGCGGCTATTAGGAAGACTAATATCCCCAAACATTGGGGCGTAGGTGACACTTTGGGGGTTTTCATAATTGAGTTTTTTTATTAATTGCTTTGAAAACAGGAGAGTTATTACTTGATTCTACTAATACTACTCTCTCTTATCCGCACCTGCATAAAAAAAAATATATTTGAAAAATCACAATCGAAAGTTGACTGAAGTTGCTTTGTACTGACTTCCTTATAAGACGCTACCGTACGGTTGACGCTTATGTAGGTTAATTTTTCGATGTACTTTGGGAGATATGGAAAATTGCTTTTCAATAAAATAAAAAAAAAATATGTATATGAAAAGTGTATTAAAGGAAAAAAGAAAAAGAAAAAA
The DNA here is from genome assembly GCA_022494985.1 of Micrasema minimum. Classification (NCBI taxonomy): domain Eukaryota; kingdom Metazoa; phylum Arthropoda; class Insecta; order Trichoptera; family Brachycentridae; genus Micrasema; species Micrasema minimum. Next base: position 19,717 of record JAGVSP010004825.1, read on the forward strand.
GGAAACGTAAAAGCACGGTATTTATTGATTTAAAAAAATATATCGACGCCTCCTACGTATAATATCGTAACCCACAAATCGTTTATTTTGAGTTTTTGGTGGATTTCGTCTGTATTTAACTATATCTTTAATTCTACCAAAACAAAAAACATATTTTGCCAATAATAAGGGCTTTTTTGGGGCGTAATTTGTCGTATCTACAACCAATGCATATGAACGAAAATATTTTCAAATGATCCTCTTGTAAAATCGCATTTTGTGGGTAACGATATTATACGTAGGAGGCGTCGATATTAGTGTTATATTTTAATAACAATCCTAAAACTGGTCTTACTACCCACTATATCTTACATTTTACTTAAAAGAGTGGTAGTTTTTTTTAATATTTGAAGCCGCGCTGGAAGAAGGGCCTATATGGTAGGTACATTGGGGTCAAAAGTGATTTTATTGTTTTAAAAGGGTCTTTAAAACAGTGTTTACAAAGTGAGGTATTTTGTAAATTTTTTTGGTAACTAAATATAGCCGAAAATCGACATCGTAAGTTAGCTTTACTGGGAAAAGGGTCTATTTCACTAGCGTTTTTTCTCTCTCCTGTAAAATTTTGCTTTTGCATATAGACCCTTCTTCCAGGGACGTCTTCAATTGTTATTTCATGGATAGTAATTTTATTTTACTATCTGAAAACATGAGGTTCTTGGTTTGCTACTATCATCATTTTCGCTTCGAAAACATATATTTTTTTCTTATAAAATCGAGTTTTACTATAAATTTTCAATTTAATACATACCCCTTTTTCGCTAAAGCATGTAAATTAAGAACTACTCGTAAAGGCAAAATTCTAGTCTTTCTCTTCATCTAAACTCCGAGGTCCGCGGGCAATGCGCAATGGGCCGTGCGGAGTGTGAAGGCACCCTTTAGGATTGGATGAAGCAAGTCAGCTGCTAGGATACTTTGTAATACACAAAATACGTTTTGTTATGTCTTTAAATAAAGGAGAATTGATGTCTTCTGTCCGAACGAATTGTTCGGCCATCACTAAATGATCCACAGCCAGGAATTTGGCACATACATATTTATGTCGAGGCGCAGTGCAATTAAATAGTGACAATGTAAATATATAAGTCAATATTCAATTCGCCCGAAGAGACGAGAAGAGACGAGAAGAGGCGAGAAGAGGCGAGAAGAGGCGAGAAGAGACGAGAAGAGACGAGAAGAGACGAGAAGATGCGAGAAGAGACGAGAAGATGCGAGAAGAGGCGAAAAGAGACGAGAAGAGACAAGAAGAGACGAGAAGAGACGAGAAGAGACGAGAAGAGACGAGAAGAGACGAGAAGAGACGAGAAGAGACGAGAAGAGACGAGAAGAGACGAAAAGAGACGAGAAGAGACGAGAAGAGACGATAACGACCAATAAGGCTAATAAATGTATAACTGTAAATTTATTATTACTAAAAGAGTGGCTAGATCACAATCTCCTTTCACTAAATTGTAATAAAACCCTCTTTATCCCCTTTTATAATTCAAAATCATCAGCTCCTCCGTCCAATCTTAATATTATGTTTCATAATAAATATTGTAAAGATGTGTGTAATACCTGTGATAGAATGAATTCTGAATATTGCATAAAGTACTTGGGTGTAACTATAGACTCTCAACTCAAATGGACTAATCATATTGAAATAAATGTCAATAAATTAAGATACATAACATATATGATTTGTCTGAGTGTCTATGTTCCGCTCAATATTTCATCTCTTTCCCATGGAATAATTGGATGGGGGGGAGCGTATAATAATCATATAAAAACTTTGGAAACTACACAAAAATTAAGTATCAAAATAATGCTCCATAAAGAGAGAACCTTCCCCTACCTCCAATTGTTTCAGGAAGCAAATCTAATGGATATAAGACGAACATATTTATTGCAATATTTAAATTATGTATTTAGGCACCAAAACTTTTTTGCTAGAAGCTCAAATAGGTCTAGTCAAAGAAGAATCCGAGTGCTATAAATTCCATATTGTAAATCACTACTTGCTCAGAGACATGCACATTTTATTGCCCCCAGTTTAATTTTAAAAAAATTAACTGACAGTAAAATGGCATTATCAGATTTTCCAAATTTTTCATCTTTTAAAAAATTAGCACAAAGTTGGATACATAGTGTAAAGGTAGAATCATTCTTAATTTAAAGACCATAACTATAACATAATCTACGTCATTTTTTATTTTATATATTATAGTTATTTCCCCTCTTCTTCTTCAGTATAAAAATACCAATATCTTGAATTAATTCTTTTTTAACTATCTTGTTTACATTATCTGTTATTTTTCCATTTCTATATGACTTTATCTTTCTCTTTTGCCACGTTTACACTGTATGACTTTCACAGTATACCCACAAACAGGCTATGCCTTGGTGTGATTTTTGTTTATATATTTTTTTATTGTACAAATATGCGTTTTGAATGTATATCTATGTAAACAATTTTTTTTTGAAAAAAAATAAATAAGAAGAGACGAGAAGAGACGAGAAGAGACGAGAAGAAACGAGAAGAGACGAGACGAGGCGAGAAGAGGCGAGAAGAGGCGAGAAGAGGCGAGAAGAGGCGAGAGGCTCTCGGGAGGCATACGTAGCAGTTAGAGCAAGGGTTGAATGGATGACGGTGCGATTTGGTAATACACATTATTGAGATTCTTAAACTAAGATGATCCACCTACCTACCGACTCCAAGGAAGCTATAACTCGATTCCTATAAGATGGCAGGTTTTGTTTCAAAAAAGGTCTACAAAATATATATACATAAAATAGATTGCTACCAAGACTGTACTGTTTGATCAGTAATTGTAATAGATCATTTATAGTAATAATATAAAAATAATTAAATAAGTATTTTTAGTTCACATAAACAATTTTTCTCAATATCAACTACCAAAAACGGTTTTTAAGTTTTATCGACCATCAAACAACCTAGCTTTGATATTTTCTCGTGTTTTGTATAGGTTAAGAAATCAGGTTAAAGAAATGTTAATAATTAGTTAAGGTACCCATCTTATTACTTTGATGTGACGTCGTTGAAAAAAAATAATCTATTCACTTCATATACGATATTTCGGGAAGTTAAATTATTGTATATAATATTCGTACGTATCCTTGAAGGATTAACTAATATAAATATATATATTACGAATCTTTATGAAGATTCTAATTTTAATGAAAATTGTAATAGGTATACAGTCTACACTATACATACCAACATATAATATATAATTTATAATATGTATTAAATGTTTTAGTCGAGTTTTAGTCTTTGGAACTTTTTAAGGTGTAGTTTATTTTTATCAGTCAAATTTAGCCATTTTTTCTTAATTGTTCTATGCTTATGATAAAATAATAATTACAAGTCATTCCGAAGGAGTTTTTGTTGCCGGTGATGACAGCTTTGATGTAAATCAATAAAAATTCTTTACAAAACCCATTCACGGTCATATTAATGGTATTCAACTTGTAAATAGTAAAAAGAACGATGACCAATCAACCGACCGTAATAACCAAATTGTAGGAAATATTGTAATTTGGCGTCATTATAAGGTTGTCCATAGTATACAGGGTGTAAAAAACTCAATGTTCAAGCGGGAATCCAGTGAATCTACATAATATTTGGAGTCGATTTTGTAGAATAATTTTTTTTGATCTGACTCGCATTTTAATAAGAATTCACGCATTTTTACTTAACCTGCGGTAGGTACATCTGAAAGCTTTATGAAAAGATTTTCTTTTTGTAAAAACCTAGATTCAAAAGTCATGTTACACATTCGACTCCTAATATGATGTAGATTCACCAGTTTTCGGGTTGTACTACGAGTTTTGTTACACCATGTATATGATGAAATGTTAATACGTTTAATTTGCCCATTTATACAGATTACTGGGCACGTCATTATCAGTCATATGTCAAATGAATTTGATAAAGCTTTATTAGTAGTTTTTATTATTTTTATTTCGTTTTTTTTAAATTCACACCCTTAACCCATTGTGTTGTACTAAAAGACATAATATATGGGATTATGTGTTTATTATTTGTTAATTGTAAAGTAGACAGTGGCATAGTGGTTATTGGCTTATTGAATAGTGGCACAATATCACAATGTTTAATGGCATAGTGGTTAGTGGTGTACTGATTAGTGTCATAGGAATTGGTGGCAAAGACCAGTAGCATAGAGGTTGGTGTGATGATTAGTGGTTTGCTGGTGAGTGCTGTGCTGGTTAATGGTGTGCTGGTTTGTGTCGTGGAAGATAGTCTGGGTGTCGCGTTGGGAAATCCTCAGGGTCGCTGCATGAGCTGCTCCTGAATGTGCGCTAACTTCGGTTTGTTCTGTGCTTCCTTTCGAGCGGAAGGCACAGCGTGTATGTGCTGTCCTCCCCTTGCGGGGTTGGTGTTATGGACCCTCCTCTCTTTCTCCCTCCACTGGGAAGTCTTCTCTTGTTACTTTTGTTTGTTATTATTTCTTTTATACGTGTATTATGTGTAAATTACTTTTTACCTGTAATGAATTTGGTTACTTTTTTCATTGTTTTGTTTTATATGTACATATTTGTAACTATTATTTTTTTCTGAATAAATTAAACGGAGATACTGAGGGGGGTAACCCTAAGGTTATGTAAGGGGATGTAAATATGTCCTCCTTCACCCTCACTAAACTGCATAGAGTAGATAAAATAGTATAATATTTTTCCTCTATGTGCAGCTGAAAGAGAGTCCCCCAGGTTTCTATAACAGCTGCGGGTGGATGGTGGGTTCGTTATTCCCCCTCAGTGTCATAGTAATTAGTTGAATAGTGGTTAGTGGTGTGTTGGTTAGTGTCATAGACATCGACAAATAAAATCAAAGAAGCTAGTTGCATAGTGGTATTTCAGCTGTGCATAGAATAAATACGTATCACTAAAAATATTCTTGGTAGGTAGTGCTTAGCAAGCGTTAAGTCTCATCAGAGATATTAATGTAATAATTATGAAGATATTATTGATGATAATGATGTGGACACGCGCCGCATACAGGAATGGCGCTGATGATGCGCTCCTGGTATGTCACCAATTAGTCGGTTGTGTGACGGCTACGCTACATTGCCCGGGACACGGACGGCGACTCTCGTGTCTTCTGTGATCCTGGTACTCGTAGCTGGTGGCTAAAGATAAAATAATATCCTGGTAGCTGGTGGCTAAAGATAAAATAATATCAGTATAATTTTATTATATTATCTTTCTCCGACTTGACTCCGATTGACGAAACAACGAAGAAGATGTTTTAGGGAAGAGAATATGGAATTCCAAGGATTTCAATGTTATGTCTAATTAGTTGGCTATGTGATGGCTACGCTATATTATTATTAGGTACACGGGGCGCGGACGAACGGTGACTCTTATTTCTTGTGTGTTCCTGGTACATATATATAAAAAAGGTCAGTATAACTTATTGACGTATTGGAGAAGATGTTTTAGCGAAATGAATATGGAGGTTCAGACGTTTAAGGTTTAAGATGTGTAGGATAAAGGGGTTACTTAATTTAACTGAAAAAATAAGCTAGTTTAAAGTAGGTATTTTATGTCCATATAATTTTTTTACAGCACCTAACCTAAAATTAACAATTAATTATATAAATTTTTATTACGTAGTTAGAGAAATCCATCATAAATATTACCATTGACATACAAAACAACCAGAAAAAAACATTCATTCATTCCCTCATTGCCTTATCCGAACCTAATGATGATTAGGGCACTGCTTAGGTAGGTTCTAGGTTCTATCAAAGCAGTATCATATTTTGATTATTTAACTACACGAAGGAAATGTGATCAGTCTTACGCTTCAGTGCTAGTCCAAGGTTTCTAATATTAATAAATATTTTATGTTGAATGGGAATGGGAAATGGGAAAAAAAGTAGAAAACATAACAATTTTTTAAAGTATAAATTATTAAACTTTTTTAAATTTTTATTTATATTAACAATACCAATAGTATATTTATGTAAGGAAAACTTTAATACAGGTAAAATAAATAGTATCATACATTCGCGATCGTAATAAAAAATTAACCTAAGTAAATAAGAATACCTATTTCGAAATATAACATTTATAAAAATTAAAGGCATTTTGTACAAAATAAGTATAAATGATTAAATATCCGTATACAGTGCCTTATGCACTACCGAGTACGGAGAACGGATGAGGAAGAAAGAATTTTGTGTACTACTCCTGCGAAATGTTTACTCTCTTTTTATATAGCATATATGCTATACAGTTTGCGAAACTCAGGCGCTCCTGAAAATATTGGGTTTGAAGGAAAATATTTTTTTCTGAAATTATATTAATTTCAATATGAGTCATGCCCAGATAAATTCTCGTTATTTAGTGTACAGAGTTGTCGTCTGATCTCAGTGAGTGGAGCGAATGAAGAGCAAATGTGTATCTAAGACCATAAAAAATTGATTTCCGATAATATTACAAAAACCAGAATGGAGATTACCTACCTACATTTTACTTCTTTTCCTTTTAAACGACACGAATATAGAATTCCACATTTCCTTTTCTAAAACATCTTGTACATTGTTCTTAAAGAAACATTTAATACCGCTTTATGTAGGCTACTGCCACCTGTCGGCGTTAAAGTAAAAGTTCTTGTTAGGAATGCTTACGAATATAGAAACGCAAGTAGATACTTATAGGTCGTGTAGGTAGGTATGAGAGACTTTTAAACAATCCGTAGAAAAAAAATTATAAGCAGCATCAAGCAAAAAAAACACATTTAATAGAAATGAATAAAATGATCAAATAGCAGTAGCCAAAAATATATTTTTTATTAAATCCAAATTAACTCTTACTGTAATCTCTTACTGTTCTTAGATGTATTAAGCGCCCTTAACGTATGTAGGTATATTTATATACAAAACCGGCGCTACATAAATCATCAATAATAATAATAATTATTATTATTAAACTAGACCTACTCTATAATTCGCAATATGAATAAAATTATAGAAATGTTTTAATGCGTTATGAATTTATATTGATTCAGTATTATTGCCTCTAACTTTTGTATCAATATTTTTATTGGTTTAGAAGTTACTAAATTTTAGGATGAAAGTAAGCCGTTCGTCCCACTGTGCGGCGCCGCACAGGGTCCGGATTTAAAATTCGGATTTTGATTTGCAATAATAATATTAGTTATTTTGACTATAACGTGGGTTAAGATATGTCTCAAATACATATGAGGGTACTTTGAATCTAAATTGCATGTAATAAAATAATATATTGTTGTTATAAACATTATGGAACATGGAGTAATAAAACTCGTAGTACAACCCGAACACTGGTGAATCTGCATCATATTTGGAGTCGAATGAGTAATATGACTTTTGAATCTAAGCTTGAATTTATTTATTTTCTTAAAGCTTTCATAAGTAGGTACTGCAGATTTAAGTAAAATTGCTCAAATTCTTGTTAAAATGCTGTTTTTTATTTGTTTTTTTTTATGCAACTACCTAATAGTTTTTTCATGAACAAAAACGACGCTATACAATTTATCAATTTTTACTATTATTATCATTATTAGGTATTATATGATTGACAAGTGGATAGGGTAATTAACTTTTCATCGATATTACTATTATGATATAGGTTTAAATTATTACGATAATTTCGTTTTTTTTTTAAAATCTCATCTGCATTTGCAAATACCGTCCTTTACATTTTCTCGAAAAACTCCTCATTGCCAGAGTGATTTAGCTATTCAATTGTTATGCAATTTAAAACTAACAACTCAACCACAGATGACGATAACAAGTGGTGCAATAATGATAATTGACAAACAAAGCGGTCCCGTTCGTCGTATTAAGCTAATCAGTAGCCTAGCAGCTAGCAGCTACTGGGACTTCTCAGTGATGCGCGTGATCGCTTATTCTGATAATCGAATAAATCATAATAGGTGATTTCGACAAACGAAAAATTCATAAGCAGTTATTTTGATAATCGATTGATTGGCTGATAATCAGTTATGGCCAAATTAATTGATTATTTTAAAATTAATCCAATGATAACTAACAAATGATAATGATTGACGAATAATGATTTAACGTCTATGTTTATGACCTTTTTATAAACCTCAGCTCAATTTCATTTAATCAATAATCTTTTACTAGACTAAACCTTGTTTTCCGTTTACTTCATTATGACTAATGGATAACCAAAAATTATCGATTATTTAGCTGGTATTTTTATTTATTTATAAAGCTGAATACTCGGCTATTCGAATTGTTCCATTATTGTAAACTATCAGCTATTTTAAATAATCGGTTATACGTAGGTATTATCGAATATACTGTTATTTCATTATTGCAATGAATGGGTTATTTCAAATTAAGTGTTACACCGATTATTCCGTTAATCTAATTATTCGATAACAATATTAGACTTTCGCCATGATCATAATCGATTATTCTCATCTCTAAGTTTTCAGTATTCACTTATACAGTAAAGCTCTAGTGTTGGTCAGCCGCGTGACGGTATGACCATTATATCCATATATAACTAGATTTTGTGCCTGAACATGGCTCGGGTGAGGGTTCTGGAGGGAGAGATGGAAGGGAAGCTGGAAACATCATCAGAGGGGGTGGAGTTTTACAGCTTTAAAGGGGTCCCTTATGCTGAACCTCCCGTGGGAGATCTCAGGTTCAAGGTAAGATCGTTATAAAATAGTAATTTTCGCAATCGTAATAAAATAATGTGACCATCATTATATCATTGTATGGTTTACAATATTTCCATGTGTTTTACGTGGAGGCTGTGTTTTGAAAAGCGAAGGGTGCCACAGCGCATGTTCCGAGGATGCACAGTGCCGCAGCGCGCTATGTAGGTTTTTGAATATACTCATTTTTAAACCACACCACGTGACTCGCGGCCGCTTTCCCATTCAAACATATTCCTCGATTCTCCAGACAGCTTTCATACGAATGCGGCGCCCGCTACTCCAAGCCGCACTCCCAGTCATGTACGCTCCCAGGTATTTGAAGCTCATAATTTTACTTATAATTTTCAACTTATAATTTTACTCAGTATTTATTTTCATTTTGCTCTGTAATATGTTACAGAGCGTAATGAAAATAAATTCTTCTTCTTATTCTTTATCAGCCATTGTTCGTCCACTGCTGGACAAAGGCCTCCTCCATATTGGTCCACTGCTTTCTGTCCTGGGCCTCGAGCTGCCATCTAGATCCTGCAGTACTTTTTATGTCATCTGTCCATCTTCTTGGTGGTCTTCCTACAGGTCTCCTTGCAGCGTCCATCGGTCCTCATTCTGGCGTGCCACATGTCCAGCCCATGTCCACTTCAGCTGGGAGATAGCTTTTATGACGTCTATGACTCTAGTCCGTCTTTTTATCTCCTCGTTAGTGACATGGTCTCTTAAACTGAAAATAAATTATTTATTCTTATTTCAGCTACCCGTGCCGAAAAATCCGTGGAAAGGAGTGCTTAACGCAACAGAAGATGTAAAAGCTTGTGGACAACTAAATTTACTTGAAGGCATGAAGTTTAATGGTACGGACGACTGTTTGTATCTGAACGTATTTACACCACAGCTACCCTCGAACTCAGGGAATGATCATCTTCTTCCTGTAATGGTCTATATCCACGGTGGAGGATTCGTCTGTGGATCAGCCAGTGCCGAGTGGTTTGGCCCTGATTACATAGTCTCAAAAGAAGTAGTTTTGGTATCTATTAATTACCGCGTTAATATTCTTGGATTTCTATGTCTCGATATTCCCGAAGTGCCAGGAAATGCCGGACTAAGGGACCAAGTTCTGGCTTTGAAGTGGGTACAGAAAAACATCAAGTCTTTTAAGGGAGATCCAAATAATGTAACTATTTTTGGTATCAGTGCTGGATCAGCGGCTGTAGAGTATCAGTTACTGTCTCCAATGTCAAGGGGACTTTATAAAAGAGCTATTCTTCAATCAGGATCAGCATTAAATACTTGGGCAAGAACGAGAAATCCATCCGAACTAGTAGATGATTTACTGAAAGAAATGGGAATAACAGAAGACGATCCCGAAAAGAAGTTAAAGTACTTGCAAAAGGCGGATTTGAATAAACTTGTGACACTGTCGTATAATATGTGCAATGATAAGACGAAGAAAGACGGTGAATTGTTTGCCTTTGTTCCAGTTGTCGAGAAAAATTTTGATGGAGTAGAACCATTTTTAAATTCCGAACCATTAGACATTCTTAGATTTGGAAAATTCAACCGCGTGCCCACCATTACAGGATTTTGTGAAAATGAAGGATGTTTCTTTAAACAGTTCAACGGCAATATATACGCAAGCAGAAAGTTTTCAGAGTTTATACCGTCATCTTTTAAATTAGAAAAAGAAATGTTCGAGGGAAAATTCCAAGAAGCATACAATCATGGAGATGATGACGACGCTGTAGAAGCATTTACATCAGATATTTACTTTGTAGCAGGGATTCACCATTCGTTAAAATTACGTTCAGTGATTAACGATGTTCCAAGTTATGCATACATGTTCACTTACGTTGGTAAAATGAATATAGCAGTTGTGTTATTCAAGAAGGACGCCTCCGCAGCAGTTCATGGTGACGATATGTCGTATATAGGAACTAGTTTCTTGGCTAAAGATATCGAACCAACTGCTCAGGATATTCTCGTAAGAAAACGAATTGTTCAAATGTGGACGGACTTTGCCAAGCACGAGTAAGTATTTACTAACTAACTAACCATCACGCCATTTCTCCGTAGGGGTAGACAGAGAGGATAGAACGCCATACCACTCTGTCCTGACAGACTTCCTTTGTTTTCTCTACATTCATACATCTTCTCATGCACATACGCCGATTATTCCGACTTTTCACATGACCACTTTCAAGTACTTGACGTACTTGGCCAAGCCATGTCTTTCTCGGCCTTCCGCGGCTTCTACATCCAGGCACACTTGCATTTAAACTTCTTTTAGCCGTTCTTTCATCACTCATTCGCTCCACATGACCAAACCATCGTAAAAGCCCTTTCTTAATTTTGTCGATGATACTTATCTCAGCCTTGCACTCTGCTCTAATTTCGACATTTGTACACCTATCATACATAGTCTTACCACACATTCGCCTGAGAGATCGCATTTCAACAGCATTCAGTAGACTTTCATACTTCTTTTTCCAACACCACGCTTCACTACCATACATAAGGGTTGGTACCAGAACTCCGTTGTGTACTGCCAATTATGATTACGATATACTTATAATTTGTACTTACATTACACATTATTTATATTTCTCGAATATAATCGAAAGTCATTAGGCAAAGGCCATTTGGCTGACTGGGAGCTTGGAAGACATTCATAGAATATGTCTGCAGGGAGCCTTTTTAGTGCTTACCTATTTAATAAGGCATCAGGCTCCCTGCTGCTGATAATTCGTCGACAGCTTACCTCAGAACTATGAGACGTGAACCTCAGAAAAATCTGCAAAAGTCTACAACTTATTAGCACCAAGACTTGTTCATTTCTTGAGACCGCAAAAGATATTCTAGAATAATGAAATTATTATTTTTCAGTGATCCCACTCCTAAAACGACCGAGCTGGTAAAAACGAAATGGCTTCCTGCTAAAAATGGAGATTTAATGGTGATGAACATAGGAGATGAACTGAAGATGGAAAGTTTTCCCTTCCCCAAGAGGATGCAGCTATGGGAGGAATTGTATGAAGCATCGCAGTCTTCAGTTGCCAACATTTAGAATTAATTTTTTTTTTACTTCCAAACAATTTTTACTTCCAAACAATATGTACGACCTAACAGACTACGATGCGTAGTTTATGTAAGTATTTGTACTTGTAAGTGAGTGCTTAGATTTAGACTGGGCGGATGCGATTATATTAACTATATTGTATTTCTAACTTATTTCTAATTGTTATTATTTTTATTATTATTTATTTATTAGCACATATACGCCTGTTGCTCGATCACAGATCAGTACCGACTCGGTAATAAGCGACGTGATAACGATTTCTTACCCATGGATGTTTAACGTTTTCGCGATCACAATGGAACACGCGTTAAAAGTTATCGATCGGGATTATTAACCGAGCGCTTCTAGTCGATATATCTTATTCGCACAAATCTTCATTCAATCTTTATTATAATTTAGCCGGTTTTCGGCAAGCCAAATATTGAGAAAAGCAGTCGACATAATAAAAAATCCGACAAGCGCGATGATTTGACGTTTGACGTACGGCCGCGATATAGCGTAGATCGGCTCCGCTCGGCTCGATCGTCAATGCTCGGCTCAGCGATCGCGGTATTGAACGGTATGTCATTGTGATCGCTCAAATCGTTAGCGTTAGCACGTGATTAGCACGTTTTTAACTACGTCGATAGTTATCTGTGATTGAGCTACTGATGGCATTTACATTGCATCAAAAGTACATTTATTAAGTTACATTACAATTGAACAACATTTTGAATGAATACAAATACTTGTAGACAAATTACTGGATTATACCCATTCTGGGCTGATATCAGATATTATTGATATCTCAACAGAGACAGAGAAGCTCTGGAAACGAATGTGGGTTATCTAGGCGTTTACAGGGCTTATGACCTGTCATTGGCTGGGTTAAGTGGCCACTTGACGTAATTACAACATTCCCCATTCCGCCTGTCATCTGACATCTGACAACCATGTATGACAAATTTTTGAAACTTGTATATATCTTAGATGTAAAGAACAATCCGCTTGCGAGTTGTTATTTCGACAGATTTCGAATATTATTAATATTCTTTCTCTATACTGACATCTATTAGTGAGATATCAATAATACATTACAATTAATTAATTTGGGTATTAAGATGAATAAACTACTTCAAAAACAAGTTGTCAAAAGTTACAAAATACATATATATATAAGTTAATACAAAGGAAATCACAATTCGAGATTACTTGATCGAGCTGCCATAAATTGGTTTAACATTGAGCGCTTATAGGTTTGCAGAGTGTTAGATATAATATCAGCAGTCTCTTCATATTTATTGCCTAATGAATGTAATCGTGGTATAGTCGAGTTTTTTAAAAGTGATAGTAAGTGTTCGGTGTCTAATATAAATTTTATGTTTGTCGAAAATAAGTTTTATATATTTATGTAACATTTATTTATGAATTCATTGGAATTAAAATTTTTGTATTGATCAATAATAAAAACAATTGAGTACTTACCGTTTTTTTTTTATATAAACTGTGTTTTAATCGAGGTTTGGTGGGTTTATTTCAACTACTCAATGCGTCTCAATACTGATTTAAAATATGTAAAATAAAAACCGAAATGCCGCGTGGAGCTTTTTATCAAAAATTTAAAAAAAACCATCCTTAATTTAAAAAGAATTTTCTACACACCTAGTGCGTTAACATTTACATTTTTTTAAAGAATTGATTAAATTATAATTGTTGTGGATAATTTATTCCGTGTTTTTTTTATAAAATAAAAACTCAGCACACCTTGCACAATTTACATTAAATTTAAAAATATTATTACTGTAATCATAAGTCATTTTTTATCATCGATTTATCGACAAGACTGTAATAATTAGGCATAATTTTTTTTGCTTTTAATAGTTTATTCTTCTCTCCGTATAATAATATAGTATCATAATAATATGAAGTCCACCGTTTCCAATGTATATACTAAATACATTGAAAAAAATGATAGAAATAATATTTACTAGCGTGAAATTAGATATATCTATATTAGCAATTTTATGAAACACCGATTTATTTGGTAATGACATACGTCAGTATCACTAGGTTTATCACAAGGTCTCACTTCAAAGATTTTTTGCGACTTTGCAGATGCAAATTGCAAATCTTTAACGAAAAACTTTAATTTATTTGTTTTCTCCCACGTTGTATGCTGGTTCAAGTATCTGTAAAAAGCAATTTAAAAAAAAAAATGATTAAATAATACATGAATAATTGATATATTTACTTCTTACACCACGTTTTTCAAAACCTTTAACGGAGCGGGCATCTCACATCCTCAAGAGAGTTAAGACTGCTGTGCCAAGAATCTTAAGACTTGCTAATGAAAATCCTAGTCATGATTTCTTTGGCAACATTAAACTATGTTTGATTGTTGTCAACTAACAAATTTAATTAGTATACGAGTGCCTGGTCGAGTTACCCGTAGTAATGCACTATTTTACTGTAGCCAATCATCGACCAATTACAGTGCAAACTCACTTATACGAAGAATGCACGCACTGGCTAACAAGTATACTAACAATATTGATGTTTTCAACACAAATCTAGTGCATTTTAGGGAACAGTGTCTGGATGCCATCTCTGGCGGTAATGAATAGCTACATACTGTGTAATCATTTAAAATGTCTATGTAAAAGCCCTATGGGCGTAAAAACAATAAAATAAAATAAACTCTAACCATTTATCCCCCTTCAAGATGCACACTCTCTGACCTAATCACATCCCATCTATGTTCTTCTAA
>JAGVSP010004826.1:0-24570 GCA_022494985.1 Micrasema minimum
ATCACAAAAAATCCTCCTTTTTTTGGTCTTACTCGCGTACTTATCTGCTATAGTTTCGGAGATAGTTTGGCCCAGAGTGGTATAACTGGCAAAATTTTGGCAAAAAATCGTGAATATAGATATAATATGTCAAGTTGTAACCCCTGTAAGTAATTGCTCCACATATTGTTTTTCGTGCTTCGTAGTATAGGAGCGATTGTATTCATTTTCACATTTTATTTTTCAGTATATTTATCGTGAATATTGATATATTTAGAGTTATATCACTTTGAACCGATTTTTCTCAATAGTGATTAGGGAACAATGAGGAAATCCACTGCTACCCGAAATTGAATTTTAAAAAATGCTTTCGTGTAGACGCGAATATTTAAAAATTTTGAAGTGGGATGAAATATCCCAAAAAAACGCACGCAAAAATTAATAAAAAATTTGAAAATAGCATTCATTTCAAAATCTTAAACAATGACGTCACTCCTTGTATCTAAGTGTAGTGTTTCCGGTTTCCGTTTTTAAACCCCCGTAGCCGCGTTCCATGGCATTTTAATATGGGAATACAATCTACATACAAGCTTATATTGCAAAAAAGATGGCCGCTATTCAGTCTCCCTAGAACAGCTGTTAACAGTATATGACAGTTGAGACGACGGTATATTTTATCTGTGCTTCCCGCGTCAGTTTGCATAGATTTTTGACAGTTTTGTTACTGGCTGGAGAAATACCATTGCCTTAAACAACCCGTTTTATGACGTCACTCCTGCAAAAATGACGCAGTTAGTACATAGTGGTATTTAGCGCGGTATTTGAAATGTGCAACTGTAAAAAATCGTATCTTCATCAATAACTTATAAAAAAATATTAAATATATATTTTTTTTGTTTGGTTAAATAGTAAGTTTTTAGAAAAAAAATACTTTAGAAAACAGTGGATTCCCTCATTCAACATGTAAAATTCTAAAATTTTAGCAAACTGATATAATTCAGGTAAATAATGAAAATACCTACCCCTATTATAAGTATGACAACCTAATCTTTGGGGTAGTATTTGTATCATTTAAGCAACTTTGGTTAGGTTAGGTTAGGTTAGGTAGAACATTATTTGTACTATAAGATTTTTTATTTTATTTATTATTACTTTATTTTATTGTTTTTACACCCATAGGGCTTTTACATAGACATTTTTAAATGATTACACAGTAGGTAGCTATTCATTACCGCCAGAGATGGCATCCAGACACTGTTCCCTAAAATGCACTAGATTTGTGTTGAAAAATCAATATTGTTAGTATACTTGTTAGCCAGTGCGTGCATTCTTCGTATCGGTGAGTTAGCACTGTAATTGGTCGATGATTGGCTACAGTAAAATAGTGCATTCGTACGGGTAACTCGACCAGGCACTCGTATACTAATTAAATTTGTTAGTTGACAACAATCAAACATAGAGTTTAATACTTTGAACAGAATTCTCCTATTTTCTAATGTATTATAGGTGCAATATAATTTAACTGTACTTTAAATTAAACACATATTTAGAAATGAAAAAAGGTACAAATTACAGGTTTTTCATGAATTACTTTAAAACTATAATATTACCAAAAAAATTATAATGCACAGTGAAAGTGAATGTTTTTATCTACAAAATAAGGTACTTATGTATAACCTAGCCCACTAAGTTGACGAACCAGAATTTTTTAAATCTAGTTTTTGCTCTCCTACAAAGTGGTGATTTTTGACTTGTATCACTTATCACAGGAGCCACAGAATTAATCAATTAAATATTACTAACTAACTAACTAACCATCACGCCATTTCCCCGTAGGGGTAGGCAGAGAGGATAGAACGTCATACCTCTCTGTTCTGACAGACTTCCTTTGCTTCCTCTACATTCATACAACTTCTCATGCACATACGCCGATTATTCCGACTTTTCACATGACCACTTTCAAGTGCTTGTCGTACTTGGTCATGTCATGTCTTTCTCGGCCTTCCGCGGCTTCTACATCCAGGCACACTTGCATTTAAACTTCTTTTAGCCGTTCTTTCATCACTCATTCGCTCCACACGACCAAACCAACGTAAACGCCCTTTCTTAATTTTGTCGATAATGCTTATCTCAGCCTTGCTGCACTCTGCTCTAATTTCGACATTTGTACACCTATCATACATAGTCTTACCACACATAGATCGCGTTTCAACAGCATTCAGTTTACTTTCATACTTCTTTTTCCAACACCACGCTTCACTACCATACATTAGGGATGGTACCAGAACTCCGTTGTGTACTGCCAATTTTGCTTCTTTCGATAAGTTCTTTTTTGCCACTATCGATTTCAAGGCACGATTAACTCTGAACATTACGTTATATTAATATATATTATAATATGTTTGTATGTATGAAGTTTTGTTTTGTGTTCAGGTCTGGTTAAACTCGGCGTTCACTGCGTCCTCGGGAAGAAGGTGGCGATTAAGATCATCAACAGGGAAAAGCTAAGCGAGTCAGTTCTCATGAAGGTTGGTTTATTTATTTATTTAGTCTTGTAACTTTTGAATGAAATGGTAAAACCCATGTCATGTGTAACAGCTCGTGTGAAGATGCCCAGATCCCCCTGGCTTTGTCGGGACAAGTCATCGAAAGGGTCGAGAGCTTCAAATACCTGGGAGCGTACATGACAGAAAACGGTAGAGTTCAGATTGAACTGGGAGTGCGGCTTGGAGTAGCGGGCGCCGCATTCAACAGTATCAAAGCTGTCTGGAGATCAAATTTTCACTCGGTTAATACAAAATCCGCCTTTATAACTCCTGTATCACACCGGTTCTCCTCTATGGCTGCGAATCGTGGCACCTAACCAGGGCCCAAGATAGCAGACTTCTGAGTGCAGAGAATAGGTGTCTTAGAAGAATTTTAGGTGTGCGGTGGCTTGACTTTGTAAGGAACACAGAAGTCACACAGCATCCCTTGGTATCTACTGTCATCCGGCGAAGGCGTTTCGGTTGGCTAGGCCATATACTACGCATGCCTCCCGAGAGCCGCCACCACGCTTGCCTATTTTACAAGGCATAAGTCGCAGTTTGCGTCAGAGCTGCGGGACGTGGACTTGACTTTGGAGGATGCACGGGAGCTGGCGGCCGATCGCTTGGCCTGGAGGCAGTTTGTGGATTCCATCTGCTCCACATAGGGAGCGGATATGGTATGATAATGTAGTATTTGGACACACTCAAAATGTTGTTTATTTATTTGATTTGATTAATTTGATGAATGCGAGATTTTTTCTATCTTTCTCTTGTTAAATGAAAACGTAAAAATGTTTAGCCTTTTAAATCATCGCTTCATTTGTAGATGGATAAATTAAACATAATAATAATATCATCTATTGCGACTTTGTAAAGTACAGAACACGACACTTTCACGGTCAAACAGCACTTCTAGTTCTTCTCTAAACTACTAAGGTACTATGTATATTGAATGAAGTTAAGTTTGTAGAATCTGCTCAAATACATAATGTATTAAAATAAAATGCATCTACTACAACTTCTACTTTCCCTTATCCGAATCCAGTGGTGCATAGGGCACTGGTCTGCACACCAAATGCAGTGTATCTTAATCATTTTATTACATGAAGGTAGGATGATCAAGTCTACGTCCCGGGAAGTGGACTTGACTTGGGAGGATGCACGGGAGCTGGCGGCCGATCGCTTGGCCTGGAGACAGTTTGTGGATTCCATATGCTCCACATAGGGAACGGATATGGTATGATGATGATGATGATGAGGATGATCAGTCATACGCTTCAGTACCAATGTGCATCTAGACAGAGTAAACGTAAACTGCAGGTTTCTGTTAAAAGTCATTACCTTTTCTTAATTTGCTTTTATTTGTTATATTTTTTTTATTTACTGTGTGTTACCTTGAACTGGTGCTGAAGCGTACGACTGCCCATTTTACCTTCATGTTATAAAATGATCGCGTACCAATGGAGTGCCGTATGCACCATTGGGTGCGGATAAGGTAAAGTAGTTATACTCATACTACTTTTTTTTACTACATCATCATCATACCATATCCGTTTTCTAAGTGGAGCATATGGATTCTACAAACTGCATTACAAGCCAAACGATCGGCCGCCAGTTCCCGCGCATCCTCCCGGGTCAGGTCCACGTCTCGCAGCTCTGACGCAAGCTGCCGACGGATTGTCAACAGCGGACGTCCAGGACGCCGAGAAGCTGATGCCTTTTAAAATAGGCAAGCATGGTGGCGGCTCTCGGGAGGCATACGTAGTATATGCAAAACGCCTTCGCCGGATGACAGTAGATACCGAGGGTTTCACTTCTGTATTCCTTAGTACGCCTAATCGTGATCATTTGTATTATGAAAGCAAGACCATTGTTTTTTTGTGACATAAATCCGGTTCATATTATTTATTTTAATAACTTTATTGAAATGGTTTTATATGAATTTGCAGGTGGAGCGAGAGATAGCCATAATGAAACTGATCGACCACCCACACGTACTGGGACTATCGGATGTGTATGAGAATAACAAGTATCTGTGAGTATCCTCAAGGAACGGCATTATGTCCCCTTCTTTCTTACTTTGGCTTACATGAAGCGCACGCGAGCATCAAAACGTTTAGTTTTAGTTTCTAGAATTTTTATTACATTTTCCTAATTAGGAAACAAAATAAATTACACTATTTCGGGTTTCATGGCCACGTTGATTTTGATTAATATATAATTTTTTTGTCAACTCTCTTGAGGAATACCCGTTTATAATTTTATATACAAAAACTTTTACGTTCATAAATATCAATTGTGAGACTGTCATTATATTTGTTTCTTTTAACACGAACCTGGTATATCTATTTCCTTGTAATATTATTCGCATTGCCTTGTTTTGTAGCACCGTGTATGGCAGATTAAGTAAAATTGCGCAAATTCTTATTAAAATGCCGGATTTTTTATTTTGTTATTTCATGGATATTATTAATTTGACTCAATAAATGATATTAGCAAAAATTTTTCGTGCTCAATTTTCTCGAAAACTATGCGTCAAATAAAATGAAAAAATTCTACATAATCGATTCCAAATATGACGTAGATTAAATGGTTTCCCGTTTGTAAATCGAGTTTTGCTGCACCATATATTTCGAACAAATATCTAAATTACAGTGTTATCACAGATTTTGACTAGTGTGATTGAACTTTCCAGGTATTTGGTCCTAGAGCACGTCTCCGGTGGAGAGTTGTTCGACTATCTGGTGAAGAAGGGAAGGCTGACTCCCAAGGAGGCGAGGAGGTTTTTCCGCCAGATTATCTCAGCCCTGGACTTCTGTCACAGTCACTCGATATGGTAACGGGCCAGATTCATATTCACCATCTTTTACATGACCGAACCATCGTAAGAGATCTCTGCTCTAATTTCGACATTAGTCCACCTATCATGCATAGTTTTACCACACACGCCTGAAAGATCGCATTTCAACTGCATTCAATCTACTTTCGTCCTTCTTTTTCCAACTCCATACTTCGCTTCCATACATAAGGGCTGGTACCAGAACTCCATTATGAACTGCCAATTTAGCCTCTTTTGATAAGCACTTATTAGATACGACCGACTTTAAGGCACCATTAACTCTGTTACCGGCACTAACCCTCCTTTCAATGTCCTTGTCCATATATCCATCCCTAGTAAACATGCTTCCCAGATCTACAAATTCTTCCACCTGTTTTAAGCTATCTCCATTTACTACAATCTTACAAAAGCATAAAAACGTTGAACCCAAAGTTTGAATCATTAAATCTCGTTTATTAATCTCCCGTTCTCACGGACAACGGACAACAAACGGATTGCACGGATGGTTTCGCGATCTTTCGTTTTTATTTTCAGTATTCGTGGATAATTTAGTTGATAAAATTGTTGTACGGAAGCCTATTCTGATGTCTCCGTTCTATAAAAATAACGATGGCTATTTTTGTCCTTTAGTCACCGAGACCTGAAGCCCGAGAATCTGCTGCTAGACGAGCGGAACAATATAAAGGTGGCGGACTTCGGTATGGCGTCCCTCCAGCCCGCCGGGTGCCTCCTGGAGACCTCCTGTGGCTCCCCTCACTACGCCTGTCCGGAGGTCATACGTGTAAGTAGGCAGATGAAGAATACTACCATTACGTTCGCTTATCCGCCAATTTTGTCATGGTGACAATTATTGCCAAGGTGTCAATTTTGTCGAGGTGACAATTGTTGGCAAGGTGACAATTTTTGTCAATGTGACAATTGTTGTCAAGGTGTCAATTGTTGTCAAGGTGACAGTAATTATTGTCAAGGTGACTATTTTGTCAAGGTGACAATTTTGTCAAGGTGACAATTGTTGTCAAGGTGACAGTAATTATTGTCAAGATGACTATTTTGTCAGGGTGTCAATTTTGTCAAGATGACAATTTTTTCAATGTGACAATTGTTGTCAAGGTGATAATTTTGTCAAGGTGACAGTAATTATTGTCAAGATGACTATTTTGTCAGGGTGTCAATTTTGACAAGGTGACAATTTTGTCAAGGTGACAATTTTGTCAAGGTGAAAATTTTTGTCAAGGTGACAATTTTTGCCAAATGCACTACCACCATGCTATAAGGCGTACTTAATTAACGCAACTGACTTCATACAAACATATTTATATCGACTGGTTTTTAATAATTATTGTACCAAGCATATTAATTATCCGAATAACGATTGAAATACACCCGTGTTGTGTAATTTTTTGTTTAATATTTCTACATTCGCAGAAAATTTTGGGTTTGTTTGCCCCTTGTTATTAAAATCTGTATTTACATGTATTTCTGTTTCTCTCTTCTTCAGGGTGAGAAGTACGACGGTCGCCGTGTCCGACGTGTGGTCCTGTGGGGTGATATTGTACGCCCTCCTCGTGGGCGCTCTGCCCTTCGACGACGACAACCTTCGCCAGCTGCTGGAGAAGGTGAAGCGGGGGTGTTCCACATACCCCACTTCGTGCCCCCCGACTGCCAGGCCCTGCTGCGAGGGATGATCGAAGTCAGCCCTGACAAGAGGCTCACGGTACTAACCCTATCTTACTTAACTAACATATTCATGGGTTAATCGAAAACTGGTGGATTTACATCATATTTGGAATCGAATGTTTAACTTTTGAATCAGAGCTAGAATCTTTTTTTTAGTAATTTAAAGTACCGCAGATTAAGTAAAATTGCAAAAATTCTTATTAAAATGCGGATTTTTAATTTTGTTTTTTTTTAAATAGTACCTGCCTATTAATTTGACTTAATAAATGATTTTCGATGCGAGTGTGTCTGGTTGTAGAAGTCGAGGAAGGCCGAGAAAGACATGGCATGATCAAGTACAACAAATGCTTGATAGTGGTCATGTGAAAAGTCGGAATAATCGACGTGCGTGCATGAGAAGATGTATGAATGTGGAGGAAGCAAAGGAAGTGTGCCAGGACAGAGTGGTGTGGCGTTCTATCCTCTCTGCCTACCCCTTCGGAGAAATGGCGTGATGGTTTGTTAGTTAGTTAATAAATGATATTTTATAATAATTTGAAAAAAAATATCGAAAAAAAAAATCTACTTCGTACTCAAATTTTCTCAAAAACTATGGGTCAAATCAAAATATTTCATTCTACAAAATCGACTACAAATATGATGTAGATCCACTGGTTTTCCGCTTGTACATCAAGTTTTGGTACACAGTGTATATTTATAATCACATATAGCTAATAGCTAGGTCCCTTTTTTTTTTTTAAGGAAATACCGGAATTTTTTTTTAAATGTATAAATTTTCAGAAAAAATAACAGGTAGCCTTCATTTTCGGCCGTTTTTTTAATTTTACAGAATAACAATAACTGCTGAAAGCTGGCAGAATAATAAATATATCTAGTAGAAAGAGATCTAATTCCAGGGACCAGTTTTTAATTGATCATTTTAGGCAGTTTTTGTGAGTATACTTTGCATAGGTAACAAATATCGATATGATCATTGCATTTTTTCTGATGATAAAATTTCATACCGCCTCTTCACCGATCAGTATCTTGTTCCAGAAATAAGTCTCTAGAATATATTATGTTATTTATACCAACTACCCACCCACACATTCCCCCTCACGTAACCCCCCAACGCCACCCTATTTCTTACTAATATCCGTGGGAGAAACATCCCTTGAGATCATATCGCCTGCCTAACAATATGACGAAAATAGGCGTCTGGTTAAATTAACCATGCCTCTGAATTATTTATAGTTCTGTTGATCATGATATTAATATAAATAGATTTATATCTGTACAGGATTCATTCGGACGATGTAAAAATATAAATCTGCTTTATTACAAAACAATTGCAGAGAGATCTTCAGGGTCTTCTAGTAAGTAATCAAGTTCGGTAGAGCCTTACCTACACTAAATAAAGATGATTGCCAAAAAAATGCTTAACAATCTTCTCAACAGATGACACCAGCATAGAAAATTTCGGTAATGCGGAATGACTAAGACGAGTTCGATATATATGGTAGTATTTGTCATATATGGTTATCAGATGATGGGCGGAATGGGGAATGTTGTAGTACATCAAGTGGCCACTTAACCCAGCCAATGACAGGCCCTATTAACAACTAGATAATCCACATTTGTTTCCAGAGTTTCTCAGTCTCTGTTGGGATATCAATAATATAAACTGCGTTTATTATTTAAAACTTCAAAATAAAAATTACTATGGACTTTTAAACTCTTTATCCCCACTGTAGAGGCCATGGATCCTGATGTTTTGTCTGTCTGTTTCCAGTTGGCTGACATCAACAGACACCCTGGGTGACAGCAGGAGGGAAGGGAGAGCTGGAGCTAGAACTACCCATGATGGAAGTTGTCCAGACTCACATTATCCCCTGTGTAGAGGCCATGGATCCTGATGTTTTGTCTGTCTGTTTCCAGTTGGCTGACATCAACAGACACCCCTGGGTGACAGCAGGAGGGAAGGGAGAGCTGGAGCTAGAACTACCCATGATGGAAGTTGTCCAGACTCACATTATCCCCCACTGTAGAGGCCATGGATCCTGATGTTTTGTCTGTCTGTTTCCAGTTGGCTGACATCAACAGACACCCCTGGGTGACAGCAGGAGGGAAGGGAGAGCTGGAGCTAGAACTACCCATGATGGAAGTTGTCCAGACTCACATTATCCCCACTGTAGAGGCCATGGATCCTGATGTTTTGTCTGTCTGTTTCCAGTGGCTGACATCAACAGACACCCCTGGGTGACAGCAGGAGGGAAGGGAGAGCTGGAGCTAGAACTACCCATGATGGAAGTTGTCCAGACTCACATTATCCCCACTGTAGAGGCCATGGATCCTGATGTTTTGTCTGTCTGTTTCCAGTTGGCTGACATCAACAGACACCCCTGGGTGACAGCAGGAGGGAAGGGAGAGCTGGAGCTAGAACTACCCATGATGGAAGTCCAGACTCACATTATCCCCACTGTAGAGGCCATGGATCCTGATGTTTTGTCTGTCTGTTTCCAGTTGGCTGACATCAACAGACACCCCTGGGTGACAGCAGGAGGGAAGGGAGAGCTGGAGCTAGAACTACCCATGATGGAAGTTGTCCAGACTCACATTATCCCCACTGTAGAGGCCATGGATCCTGATGTTTTGTCTGTCTGTTTCCAGTTGGCTGACATCAACAGACACCCTGGTGTGACAGCAGGAGGGAAGGGAGAGCTGGAGCTAGAACTACCCATGATGGAAGTTGTCCAGACTCACATTATCCCCACTGTAGAGGCCATGGATCCTGATGTTTTGTCTGTCTGTTTCCAGTTGGCTGACATCAACAGACACCCCTGGGTGACAGCAGGAGGGAAGGGAGAGCTGGAGCTAGAACTACCCATGATGGAAGTTGTCCAGACTCACATTATCCCCACTGTAGAGGCCATGGATCCTGATGTTTTGTCTGTCTGTTTCCAGTTGGCTGACATCAACAGACACCCCTGGGTGACAGCAGGAGGGAAGGGAGAGCTGGAGCTAGAACTACCCATGATGGAAGTTGTCCAGACTCACATTATCCCCACTGTAGAGGCCATGGATCCTGATGTTTTGTCTGTCTGTTTCCAGTTGGCTGACATCAACAGACACCCCTGGGTGACAGCAGGAGGGAAGGGAGAGCTGGAGCTAGAACTACCCATGATGGAAGTTGTCCAGACTCACATTATCCCCACTGTAGAGGCCATGGATCCTGATGTTTTGTCTGTCTGTTTCCAGTTGGCTGACATCAACAGACACCCCTGGGTGACAGCAGGAGGGAAGGGAGAGCTGGAGCTAGAACTACCCATGATGGAAGTTGTCCAGACTCACATTATCCCCACTGTAGAGGCCATGGATCCTGATGTTTTGTCTGTCTGTTTCCAGTTGGCTGACATCAACAGACACCCCTGGGTGACAGCAGGAGGGAAGGGAGAGCTGGAGCTAGAACTACCCATGATGGAAGTTGTCCAGACTCACATTATCCCCACTGTAGAGGCCATGGATCCTGATGTTTTGTCTGTCTGTTTCCAGTTGGCTGACATCAACAGACACCCCTGGGTGACAGCAGGAGGGAAGGGAGAGCTGGAGCTAGAACTACCCATGATGGAAGTTGTCCAGACTCACATTATCCCCACTGTAGAGGCCATGGATCCTGATGTTTTGTCTGTCTGTTTCCAGTTGGCTGACATCAACAGACACCCCTGGGTGACAGCAGGAGGGAAGGGAGAGCTGGAGCTAGAACTACCCATGATGGAAGTTGTCCAGACTCACATTATCCCCACTGTAGAGGCCATGGATCCTGATGTTTTGTCTGTCTGTTTCCAGTTGGCTGACATCAACAGACACCCCTGGGTGACAGCAGGAGGGAGGGAGAGCTGGAGCTAGAACTACCCATGATGGAAGTTGTCCAGACTCACATTATCCCCACTGTAGAGGCCATGGATCCTGATGTTTTGTCTGTCTGTTTCCAGTTGGCTGACATCAACAGACACCCCTGGGTGACAGCAGGAGGGAAGGGAGAGCTGGAGCTAGAACTACCCATGATGGAAGTTGTCCAGACTCACATTATCCCCACTGTAGAGGCCATGGATCCTGATGTTTTGTCTGTCTGTTTCCAGTTGGCTGACATCAACAGACACCCCTGGGTGACAGCAGGAGGGAAGGGAGAGCTGGAGCTAGAACTACCCATGATGGAAGTTGTCCAGACTCACATTATCCCCACTGTAGAGGCCATGGATCCTGATGTTTTGTCTGTCTGTTTTTCCAGTTGGCTGACATCAACAGACACCCCTGGGTGACAGCAGGAGGGAAGGGAGAGCTGGAGCTAGAACTACCCATGATGGAAGTTGTCCAGACTCACATTATCCCCACTGTAGAGGCCATGGATCCTGATGATTTTTTGTCTGTCTGTTTCCAGTTGGCTGACATCAACAGACACCCCTGGGTGACAGCAGGAGGGAAGGGAGAGCTGGAGCTAGAACTACCCATGATGGAAGTTGTCCAGACTCACATTATCCCCACTGTAGAGGCCATGGATCCTGATGTTTTGTCTGTCTGTTTCCAGTTGGCTGACATCAACAGACACCCCTGGGTGACAGCAGGAGGGAAGGGAGAGCTGGAGCTAGAACTACCCATGATGGAAGTTGTCCAGACTCACATTATCCCCACTGTAGAGGCCATGGATCCTGATGTTTTTGTCTGTCTGTTTCCAGTTGGCTGACATCAACAGACACCCTGGGTGACAGCAGGAGGGAAGGGAGAGCTGGAGCTAGAACTACCCATGATGGAAGTTGTCCAGACTCACATTATCCCCACTGTAGAAGCCATGGATCCTGATGTTTTGTCTGTCTGTTTCCAGTTGGCTGACATCAACAGACACCCCAGGTGACAGACAGCAGAGGAAGGGAGAGCTGGAGCTAGAATACCATGATGGAAGTTGTCCAGACTCACATTATCCCCACTGTAGAAGCCATGGATCCTGATGTTTTGCAGGTAATATCATCAAACGAATCAGAATAAATTACTTGTTTTAAAATTATCAAGATACACTGCACTTGGTGTACCAGTGCAATGCCCTATGCACCATTGGGTGCGGAAAAGGAAAAGTAATAGTAAATTTTACAATAATGTTAATTCAATTTTCGATCGTTATGAGTAGAAAACAATAATTGAAATTCTGGCCCTGAGTAGTAAGGGTTAAGTGATAACAATAGTAAATTGCTGTGAACCCGCTAAGTATCCATTTGTATCACTTTTTAACCCTAGACAGATAACCTTATTTTATGGTACTGAAAAGATAAACTAGCGCCTGAGAGGCGCACAATATTTAAAACCTATTTATTCGATAAATTTAAATAATTTTACATTTTTTTAAAATCAAAATGAATTTTCATATTATTAATAAGTAAATAAAACATAAATGTTAATTAGAATTTTTTATTTTAAGAAAAATATGTAGCATATTAAAAACCCTTTACAAAAAGTAACAAAAACCAGCAGTCTTCTGTATTAAGGTATTACGGTAAAAACATGCGCCTCTCGAGCGCAATGCATCGTCATAGTAACAAAACTGTGTACTTACCGAGCAAAAGCAACCGTCACTCGGCGGAGATGACAAACGACTGAGTTGGTTTGGCAACACAAGCTTGCACGCGCTTTGGTTAGAAAAAGACAGCGATAAATTTGTTTCGCGGGCGCCTCTGAGGCGCACGTTATCTTTCTAGGGTTAAAATTGTATTTAACCATTGTTGACCTTGAACTTGACCGTGACCTAGTTGTGGGACCAGAATCCCCAAATTTTTTAATTTTAATTTAAGAACGTCACAACAATTGAATTAACGTGTTGATTTTTTGTTTCAGGCCATTTCTAGTTTAGGATGCTTTAAACACAGAGAAAAACTTATACAGGAGCTTCTTAGTCCAAGGTAAGTAATATTACTTCCTTAACTCAATGTTTGTAGCACTCACTTTGCAGTTTCTTTTGTTTTAAACTACTTATTTATGGCACCTAACTAGGGCCTAAAATAGCAGACTTCTGAGTTTTGAGAATAGGTGTCTCAGAAGAATATTAGGCATTAAAAAAAATTTAAAAAATTCTGATTGTTTTTCTGATCAGTGATCCTGTGTCTACCTGAACCAGACCCCAGACCACCCGAGGACCCGAGCCAGGACCGTCCCAGAACAATCAACTAAATAGACAATACTAGGAACCCGCATACTTACTGAAATCCTAATTTATACTAAAAGAACAAAAATTACTTAAAAAATACCACACAGTGTAGATTTGTAGTATAAAGGGGGCTAGATCCTCAATCATCCATGCGCTTTGAAGCTGCAAGATGGATTGTTGTCTAGCCTCTTACTTAGTGAAAATCTGTTACAAAAACACTTTTACCTACTTATTATTGCTTAGTATACCCATTTTGTAAAATTTTCTAACTCATGATTAAAATGTGTTATATTTCTAATCAGGGGCTAGAATTCTCCAACCGTCTATGCGCTTGGTAGCTGCAGGACGAGTTGAGATCTAGCCTCTTTCTGTACAGCGCTCTTGAGGCGATTTTTCGCAAAAACAGCGCTTTATAAATTGTCCATATAAAAAATAAAGATACTTTTGATTTTTTACAGCCACAATACAGAGAAGGTGATATACTTCCTTTTGTTGGAGAGGAAGCGAAGAAGACCAGCGTTTGAAGATGACACCGACTGTCTCCTCCGTAATCGAGCCATAGAAACTGGTGATCCTCCGAGGAAGAGGATAGACACTTGCAAAGTAAATATTCATTAATAGATATACTTATTTTATTTATTTATTTTTACATGCATAATAGGGTTCTTCCCGATAGCATGAATATCCTTGAAAACGTTATAAATATTTAAAGTATAATTTTACAAATCCAACGATATAAAACACAAGATCAAAAATTTTGTTTTCATTTATAAATTTATGTTTTAAAAACACGAAAATACGAATGATTTTTAACGCCCGTTATTGGTTAATGACGTCATACCCGTCCACCATGAAAGGCGTGAAATTCATTACGAAGTGAGCTTGAAATATTGCTGTGACGTCACACACCGCATGCGCGCCAAATGAAGGATTTTGCGAGCGATTTGAAAAAGCGCTATTTCAAACCGCGCTAAAAAATTCATATGACATCGTAAAAAATTTAAAAAAAATTCCCTTGATGTTGTAATTATTCAATCAATTTTTTTTAATTAAAAAATAAAAAATCGCAAAGAACCCAATTACATATCGACCCATCGGTCTACAAATAAAAACTGCTTTTACGACATTGGTTGCTAGAAGGATTGTTAAAGCCATTTTGGCCTAAATAAGTTTTGCCTTTTACTACATTAATTTGTTACTAAACGGGTTGATATTATTTTTTTACTCTATGAAATACCTCACTGGGTATTTTGCTAACAAACTAATAATCACGCCATTTCCCCGAAGGGGTAGGCAGAGATGATAGAACGCCACACCACAGTGTAATCTTCTTAAGAGAATGCGATGCCACGTGACCTCGGTCGCACTTACAATCGTAGTCCTAAATTTTCTCCGTGGAATTTAGCACTAGAACAATGAAGTTTTAGATACCTATCAAAAGTCGTAATAGGGGGTAAATCAAGGACTACAAATGTATGGAAAAACGGCCGCAGGTTGCGAGACAAAGCATGTTCTTATAGCTTTAAAACACAGCTGTGCTAAACAAGTAAAAATATACTTATTTTGAAAAAGAATCCACTAGGTTTCCATACAAATTTTAAAAAAAATTCAATACACCATTTATTATCAAATTTCAAAAGTCTAGAGACTCTAGCACCTAAATAATATATAAACATATGTTCCTACCGATCAGTGATAAATTAATTATTCTGATTCAAAAGATCAATCGTGTTAATAAAAATTAAAACATAATATTATTGTCTTTGTATAGAAAGAATCGATGAAGTACATAAATGGTTTTTGTTGATTTGGTGATTGCTTGATTCCAGCTGAACGGACAGACTTCTGTGCAGTTTGGGCAAATTAGTGAAGGATCTCCTCTTACTCCCCGCAGGCAGCAGTTTAAGTAAGTCAATATTAAGCTTTATTAATTCTATTCCATTCATTTTATTTCAGTTATTTAGAACATTACAGAAAAAATCCAATTGATTCTAAAAACAATAAACCATAAGTTAGAAAGTGCCTTCCTAAAGGAAGACGCACTGTTGTGAAATATGTCGACATCCGAGGTGATGCGATTAAGTAGCAAGATTGCTCTACCAACAGGCATAAACCATTGGCAGGTTGGTTCTGCATCGTGGTAGGTAAAACAATCGATGCTGTCTTTGTCGAAGATAGTAATCAGGTACGAATAGACCTACATCCATCAAAATTAGTAATGTATGCGACCACCAATCACCCGGAAATGAACATTCCTTCTCCTCCATAATAAATTTTCTGGACTGCCTTAAGTATATTTTCAAAAAGTTGACAACACTGGCATAATTTCAAATGTTTATTTTCGCAGTGTTCTCTCGTGTCGTCAGTCCAGCAGAAGAGAAGGCCGCCGATCTCCTTCAGGAGCCAGTCCTGCAAGGTCAAGTCCTCTTCACTTCAGCATGGTTCACCAAGGTAACAAATAGAACAATCGTCTTACTCAATGTAGGTACATGAAATGCGAGCTATCGTGGGCGAATGTGTGGAAAAACCATGTATGACAGGCGCTCTAATGTCGGAATTAGAGCGGACTGCAAAATATACGCTCTCTAGGGTTAATTTCATAATATCTCTTATTATTAAATTTTACACTTTAAGGACTCCAGCACCTAGGCTAATATACAAAACGTGTAATGTAGATGTCTAGTGATGACGTAGATGCCTATTGATGACGTAGTAGGTAACTAAACACCTCAGACACGGTAGTATTTTTCAAGTATGGAATGAACTCTGAAATTCTTTTTTTCTATATAATGCTGTCTCGGCGTATACTGATTTTGAAATTGCACAAACATTCTAAGATATTTTTGTTTTTCTTGGTAAATTTTTCTCAATTTATTAATACAAGACAATTTACCGAATTTTAAATTCACTAAAACCCTTTTTTTTTCAGGTCATGCTCATTCCCACAGAGCTTCGTCTTTAGGGGGGACTCCCCCATCTCCTATGTCACCACAAACTCATGGTAAGAAAGCTAGCTAGCCATCATGCTGGCTTTTAGTAATTTAAATGATATTGTAATTCATTTTGAAAATAATCCCGTGAAGAAGCATTGAAAGATGATGAAGGGCAAACTTCATAGAAATAAAATTAACAAAACGACAAAAACAAGCCACAAGTTTTAAGCTCTAATGCTAGTCATTTTGACTGATATGGGTTTGACATCGAATCTTTTGAAGAAAGACGCAAAAGATAATCACAATATATTATTTAACTATGTCAACGTCTTATCTGTGGAAAATCTATGCAAATATAAAATAATGACAGATCATTTCCTTGACGATGGGCACAAAATAAAAATATCACACCCGATTGAGACACGATTAGTTTCGGCACAGCGGCTGAGGCAGCCTCGGCAGGTAAACTATTACGGGAAAAGAACATTGGCGTGTGTTATTCCAGATTTATTTAATCGGCTTCCAAAAAGTATTTATGAAAAAATATTGAGCCAACTCTACTGGTCCAACTATTAGTTTAAATATCAGTAAGTCTCATAGATTAATTTTAATTGTTCGTAAGTATTTTTTCTAAAAAAGTGGTTTCTTGGTACAATTTTTTTTATCCACAACATTGAACTTTCCATCTAAAATCAGTTTTTCATCTTAATCAGTCTCAGTATTATCTTTGTAACAATTTTCAAGCACAACATTATTACAGCACCAGTTCTCTTCTATGGCTGCGAATCATAGCACCTAACCAGGGCCCAAAATGGCAGATTTCTGACTTTTGTTTTTCTGTTTTTCTTTCTTTGCTCTTCCAAAGCTCATCTGTTTTTCGCTCTGCAGCCGGTGATCCGAGTGAAGGAGTGATCATCATCAACGACTCGCACCTGACCGGAGCTGGCTCCTGTAGTTCTGGTTCCGCCACGGGGAGGTCTGTGGCGGGAAACAGCAGCGGCGTTCGATCCGCCAGCCCTACTTCTCTAGCCGGAGACTCGCCGCAGCGAGGTAAGCGATTTCATTTATAGCTACTAGTTAATTTTTTTACTCTTATTCATCTTCTACTTCTTTTCTTTTTCTTCTTCCTCTTCTTCTGTTCATTCGCCCTCTTCTTTCTGTTTTTCGTCTTCTTCCTCTTCTTCTTCTTTTTCATCTCTTTCTCTGCTTCTTCTTCCTTTTTTTCTTCTTCTTCCTCTTCTTCTTCTTTTTCATCTCTTTCTCTGCCTTCTTCTTCTTTTCCTCTTTTTCTTCTTCTTCTTTTTCGTTGCCTTCATCTTCTTCCTCTTTCTCTTCTAGCTCTTCTTCTTCTTTCTCATCCCTTTCTCTGCCTTCTTCTTCTTCCTCTTCTTGTTCTTCTTTTTCTTCTTCTTCCTCTTCTTCTTCTTTCTCACTTCTTTCTCTGCCTTCTTCTTCTTCCTCTTTTTTTTCTTCTTCTTCTTCGTTACCTTCATCTTCTTCCTCTTCTTCTTCTTTTTCATCGCCTTCTTCTTCTTCCTCCTCTTTTTCTTCTTTTTCTTCCTTCTTCTTCTTTTCATCTTTTTCTCATTCTTCCTCCTCTTTTTTTTCTTCTTCGTTGCCTACATCTTCTTCCTCTTCTTCTTTTTCCTCTTCTTTTTCTTCGCCTTTCTTCTCCTTTCCTTCTTTTTTCGTCTTCTTCTCTTCTTCTTTTCTACAAACTTGTGCAAACTCACTATGAACATCAATACCTGCAATGCAATCAAATGAATACATCTTGCATACTCAATTGATTGGCATGGTTTTTTGCCATTTTGTAGGGTTTAAGAACCTGCCAATTGCAATGTGTATCTTTGTTGCCAGATGGCAGAGAGAGATGTTCGCTTCCTGGCAACACCAGCCAATCCAGTGGCTCTGGTGGAATGTTCGGGAACCTGGGCAATCTCACTGGTCAGTATTGAAACTAATTTATTTGAAAATGAGATATTATTGATATCTCAACAGAGACAGAGAAACTCTGGAAACAAATGTGGGTTATCAAGGCGTTTACAGGGCTTATGACCTGTCATTGGCTGGGTTAAGTGGCCACTTGATGTACTACAACATTCCCCATTCTGCCTATCATCTGACAATCATATTTGACAAAATTTCGAAACTTCTGTATATGTTGTGTTTGTACAGAAGTATCCACATGTGAGTTGGTTTTTCTTGTATTTTATTCCAACTCCGCGTTGATAAGCTTCCCCTAGTCTTCTGTTCCCAGAGATTCCTTTGTATATAATATATGTCAATATAAAATGATTACATTTGTTATCATCTTGAATTTTTCAGGTATGGTGCTAACTCCCCCCCTGTCTCCTACTCCACCCCCGTGGAGGGCGAGACTGACCACCATAAAGAACTCCTTCCTCGGCTCTCCGAGGTTCCACAGGAGGAAAATGCAAGGTATTTTGGTCGCGTATACACCGTGTTACAAAACTCGACGTAAAAGCGGGAAACCAGTGAATCTACATCATATTTGGAGTCGGTATTGCAGAACAAAAATTTTTGATTTTGACCCATGATTTTTGATAAAATTGAGTACGAAGTACTATTATAATTTATTTAGTCAAATTAATAGATGGTATCTTTAAATTAAACAAAATCAAAAGCAGCATTTTAATATGAATTTGTGCAATTTTACTTAATCTCTGGTACTAAGCTTTTATAAGAAGAAATTTTTTTCTTACATATAATAATAATAATTTCCTTCTATTTAGCATCACCTTTGATACAGTACATAATAAAAAAAATTCAAAAAAATAAAATAAAAAAATTTAAAAAAAAAAAAATTTAAAAAAAATAATGCTTCTTCAGGAGTGGGCCGTCCGCGTACAGCAGCGCGGTTTGAACCATCCCACTCCTGCACCCAAACAGCCGACTCTGAAGTTGCCCACTTTAAAGCGCACCGTGGCTTCAAAGGAGTTTATTCCTGAGATGGCAAACATACCATAATATACACATTCGACTTATGATGTAGATTCACCAGTTTTCGGGTTGCACTACGAGTTTTGTTATTCCATGTATATTTGTAAAACTTTTTTTTTCTTCAGCTTTTCTCCCTAGCTAAAACGGAATCTATTAAATTACTACTACTCTCCCTTATCCGCACCCAAATGGTGCATAGGGCACTGCATCGGTACACCAAGTGCAGTGTATATTGATCATTTTTATTTCATGAAGGTAAGATGATCAGTCATACGCTTCAATACCAGTCCAAGGTATCACACATGAAATATTAATATGAAAATCTAATTAAGAACATTAATAAACATTTATGTAATATGATGGAAAGAAAAAATATAAAAAACGATTAAAAAATTAAACGATAGGGAAATAATATACTTCTACTGCTTTCCCTTATTTGCACTCAATGGTGCATAGGGCACTGCATCGGTACACCAAGGGCAGTGTATATTAATTATTTTCCATCATTTATTTTATTTATTTTTTATTTGTTTTATGGACAGCCAACAGACGTACACTTATTTTAAAATATATAGGTACAACATTAATTTCTAACAATAATGTCCACTTAAAGGCTATCACTTAAATATCTAAAAAAATTGAAACATTTATAATTGTTGCAAAGTACCCATCCTGTACACAGTTGCTTATTTGTAATAATGTAAAGCATAAAAAAAAATGTTTTAAAGGAAAAGTAACATAACTGAAAAATAAAATTGGCATTTTTTAGAAATTAAAATTTAGAAAAAATAAAAACTATAATACCTAGATAATCAATGTATGTACAGGATAGGTACTCATCACATACCTTATTAAATTAACTAAATTACATAATTTTTAAAACAAAATACTTAATTTTTAAAACAAAAATACTTGCAGCATCTTTCTTCAACCTATCCAATTTAATATGATTTAAGTCTATATAATTAAACGTATTATTATACGTGTTGCAGAATCTGTTAATAAAAGAATTTCGACCAGAATTGGTATTAACATTTTGAGATCATAAATAAATGTTTTGCTTCTGGTCTGGACTCCGGGGATCCTATAATTTATTTGTGATAAGAGCTGTGGAGAATCGACAATATTATTAATAATTTTATATAGATAATCATGAAGATAAAATGATCAGACATACGCTTCAGTACCAGTCCAAGGTATCACACATAAATTATTGAAATGAAAACCACATGTGAATAAATGTTTCATGTTGACCCCCTACGGGAATCGAACCCGCGACCTCATGCACGGTTGCCAAATGCGCTACCACTATGCTACGAGGCGGATAGAGGTGCTGTAATAAAAGTACTGATAATCGTAGTTAAAAGAAAAATAATGAAAAGGAAAGAAGCATTTCAAAGTATTTTAAAGTGTCTAAATAATTATATTTAACAATTTCATGTTGTTTGAATTTCCAGCTTCTTCGGAGGAAGTTCACCTGACTCCAGAGTCCTCACCGGAGCTCACCAAGAAGTCGTGGTTCGGATCGCTGCTGGCCACGGAGAAGGACGAAACCTTCACAGTCATGGTCAAAGGGAAGCCCCTTGCGACCGTCAAGGCGGACCTTATACACGCTTTTCTTAGTGTAAGTATAGAAAATTGACAACTTCGGCCCTGCAATTTGCAAAATGCAACCTCATTCGAAGATTTGCAACAACAAAAATTACTTTAACGGCCCTCGCAGACTAGAGACTTTCTATCGGGCGATAGTTCAGTCGGGCTTTTAATCAGTATGAAGATGTATGCAAGCTATCGATAAACTATCGGTCGATAGCTTAATCAGTATGGCGCTCTTCCACGCGCGCACACTTGTCGATTGTTTAATCGGGCGATGGCTTTCTCCTTCGTAGTATTGCAGCAATAATAACTTTTCTTGACAATATTGTTCCAACATTCATTGCGACCGCTCTCTTCAAAAATCGTTTATTAACTAGATAATCATTCGAGAGCAGTTGGCCGACTGTTCTCTAGTCTGCGCACTCATCACCAACCTGACTGTTTTGTTGATTCAGTGTGCGCGCTAGCAGCCCAACCCTAAACCCAACTGGTAGGGAGAGAGGATAGAACGCCACACCACTCTGTCCTGGCATACTTCTCTTGCTTCCTCCACATTCATAGATCTTCTCATGCACGCACGTCGATTATTCCGACGCCCACTTCAAAGCACTTGTTTTACTTGATCATGCCATGTCTTTCTCGGCCTTCCTCGACTTCTACATCCAGGCGCAGTCGCATCATATATTTTTTTAGCCGTTCTTTCATCATCCATTCGCTCTACACGACCGAACCAACGTAAAAGACCTTTCTTAATTTTGTCGATAATGCTTATCTCATCCTTGCATTCTGCTCTAATTTCGACATTAGTGCACCTATCATACATAGTTTTACTACACATTAGCCAGAGAGATCGCATTTCAACTGCATTCAATCTACTTTCATCCTTATTTATCCAACTCCATGCTTCGCTTCCATACATAAGGGTTGGTACCAGAACTCCATTATGCACTGCCAATTTAGCCTCTTTTGATGAGCACTTATTAGATACTACCGACTTTGAGGCACCATTAACTCTGTTACCGGCACTAACCCTCCTTTCAATGTCCTTGTCCATATTTCCATCTCTAGTGAACATGCTTCCCAGATATACAAATTCTAATATTATTAATTTATATTTTATTTACAGATCGCTGAGCTGTCGCATAGTGTTCTAAGTCCGATGTCTTTTCGAGTAGAGTACAAGAGAGGTTCCACGGCGCCAGCAATGTTCCAACGTCACGTGCGATTCCAGGTCAGTTTATTTTTCTATCTGAAATGATTAAGCACAACTATAGTCCTTAAAATATAGCTTGATTAGAATGACAGTTCGTCGCGTAAGAATCTGTATGAATCAAGTCTGATGCGATTGTATGGGACTTGGTTCAAACAAATACTACCATGAAATGACGTCTAACGAGTGATTTAGTACATTATTAAACAAAAAAAAACATTTGTATCTGGAATGCTACACATATCAATCAATATATATGTATATATTATATAAAATCAGCTTTAAAACCATTTAAAATTTAAAAAATTAAATAGTTTGACAGCTGTCATTCTAATCAAGCTATATTTAACAGACTATAATACACAACAAATGAAAAGTCGGAATAATCAGCGTGCGTGCATGACAAGATGTGCGAAAGTGATGGAGCGAAGGAAGTGTGCCAAGACAGAGTGGTGTGGTGTTCTATCCTCTCTGGCCAACCCCATCGGAATTAGGATGGTGGCATTATGATAAGGTACGGCAGGGGACGTATGAAATAGTGTCTGCCAGATAGGATGATAGTGTGAGATGCACACATGCGTTCTGTTCCCTCCCTTTCCCTAATCCCAGTCCATTGAGACCCTGACCGCGGATGCACGGGTGGATTTCTGGGAAGGGGGGCCTGGCGAGGCGGGATACCGGTCTCCACACGGGTGGTTGTAATTACTAATAAATAATGATCGGGGTAGAAATTAACATACCCTACTACTGTTAATTTGGGCCGACTCTGGTTGGTTTGGGTGATGGAAACAATGACAATTATGATACATAAGCCGAGACAGTGGTAGGAGCAATGAAAGTGTTCGCGTACATAACGTAAATTCATCCGTATTTTTATCACACTAACAATCTTAAAATCGCGGTTTGCAAAAATCGGTTGAGTTGGCTGGACTGCTTTAAAGACTCAATAGTATTTAAAGCAGTCTAGGGAAAGGATGGGGCTTTCATTGTAACCCCATCGGAAATAATATTGACAAGTATTGACTGCTGTTTTTTTTTATATTTTAGGTCGACATATCAACAATAACAAAACAAGCAGGAGAGAACGGAAAGGAATATCTGTTCGCCATCACCTTTACTCTTCTATCAGGTAATTCCCTCTTATTATAATAGTAATTCCTCTAAGAGTAAGTGCCTGTTATTATAATAGTAATTCCTCCAAGGGTAAGTGCCTGTTATTATAATAAATTGTTCCTAATTCATGCTTGTCTTGTTATTCTTGACCACTCAACTATAACCAACATTTTGAGTGTGTTCAAATACTACTTGTACACAAATATGGATTTTTTCCATGACGGGAGTAGGTATATATTTGATTTTTATATCGCTACAGAGATGAAATTTAATGGATTTTTTCCCTTTTCGGGAATTTGGATATTCGAGCGTTTACAGGGCTTATGACCTGTCATTGGCTGGATTAAGTGGCCATTTAACGTACTACAACATTCCCTATTCCGCCCATCATCTGATAACCATATTTGACAAATTTTGGAACTACTATAATATTGAAATCGTCTTCGTCATTCCGCTTTACAGAATTTTTCTATGCTGGTGTCATCTGTTGGGAAGATTGCAAAGCATTTTTTTTTGTGCAATCATTTTTTTAATTCATTTCGGATCATAAGCCCTGGAAACGCTCGAATATCCATATTCCCGAATTTAAAAAAAAAACACTTTATCTCTGTAGAGGTATAAAAACCTAATCATTTTATTTTTCCCCTTAATGGTCCTTAATCTTCACTCTAATCACTTCCCATCTAATTCTTTTGACTCTTCTAACTTCCAAAATGGTCTTCCGTGGGTAAACTTCTCGTCTCTGATGAGATGTCAAATTGTAATTATTATGCCCGTAATGGGTGAAATCCAGTTTTTGTCTACAAGTATTTGGACACACTCAAAATGTTGTTTATAAAAATTAGCTGGTAAAAGTTATAAGCATAACAAATTGAAGATTCATCTTCAGGCGTTTCCTAGAAGGTGATATAATTCGGTAAGAATCTCACTTGCAATCATAAAGGTTTCTGCTAAAATGCTCAGCAATTTTCTCAATGGATGACAGAGAGTGTTCACATGTGAAGCGTCGCACCATTTCACTGTATATTGGCAGATATGGATATCAAATACTAGGTGAAATGGGGAATGTTGTAATACATCAAGTGGCCACTTAACCCAGCCAATGACAGGTCATAAGCCCTGTAAACGCCTAGATATCCATATTCCCTTCCAAACTTCTCGTCTCTGTTGAGATGTCAAATTGTAAGAAAAGTCTCCATTATTTTGGTCCTTCGAACCGGAATAACTCTAAAATGTTTTTTTTTCAATTGAGCGTTTTCAATAGCATAGACGTAAAAGATAAGTATTGGAACTTACGGTACGGAGGTTCTGGGGTTTATTCCCGGAGAGATCAAAGAATAAGAAAGTTATATTCCGAAACCTCTTTTATTGGACTAGGACATCTTTGAGGTGATTCAAAAATTTTGGACGAATGATTCTGGCGAAAGGAGTGTGTAATGATTTACCTGTACTTTGTGTCCAAAATCACGATTTTTTAAAAAAATTTATCTATTTAGTTCATTGCAGTTTTTAAGATTTTTTTTTTTCTTCTTGGTCGACATTATTTACAAAAATATAACAAG
>JAGVSP010004827.1:0-13375 GCA_022494985.1 Micrasema minimum
ATTTTATGATCAGGCAACGGTTTGGCTGACCTGGCAATAAATGTTTTTTATGCAAAAGTTTTAGTAGATTTTTTTTTTTTTTTTTTGGA
This sequence comes from Micrasema minimum, assembly GCA_022494985.1. Lineage (NCBI taxonomy): Eukaryota > Metazoa > Arthropoda > Insecta > Trichoptera > Brachycentridae > Micrasema > Micrasema minimum. Next base: position 90 of record JAGVSP010004827.1, read on the forward strand.
GAAGTGTTCTTTATTGAGAAAATAAACATAACATTAGAAAAACAAAAAAAAAATGCCGTCCCGATAAACCGCAGTTTTGCCGTTTGTCATCGGGAGCTATTAGCTTAAGATATAAATTAGCTTAAGATTAGATAATTAGCTTAAGATATAAATTTATCATAGAAATACAACAAAATAATAAAAAAGTTTACAAAATATACATAAAAGGAATAGAGATACGAACAATGCATATGGTGAATCAATATATAATAAATTATGGTGCATCAATATAAAGAAGTTCTATCTTCCAACCAATCCCTTAAAATAAAAATAATTTTATAAACATTATTACACGATTTAAATTCATAGGGCAACATATTAAAAATTTTGGAATTAAATATTCTAAAGTTCTCTGCCCGTACTTATTTTTAGTTTTGGGCACAATTAATCCCGATGGCTTTAAAAGTGAGTGATTGATATATTGAATGCTTTTAAAAATGTAAAAAAAACAAATTTACATTATTAGTATTAACAATTTCCTTTGTGCAAACATACAATAATTACTTACAATCGCGCTTAAAAAATATACATATTTAGCCTTTTGTTTTTTGGTAGACTGAACCATTAAAATACTCCAAAGGACTGTACAGTACAGTTTTTGGTCCCGCTTAAAGTGAGCATTGCAGTGAAGTGGCACTAAAGCGTAATACTGATCATCTTACCGCCTGCCATCGTCTAACAAATTAATCTTAATAATTTTTCGCAATATAATATTATCGTCGGTTAAGACACTGGACGTTCCGGGTTCGATCCCTGGCCTGTATAGGTGGTAAATAATAAATAAATAATAAATCGATACGGTTTTCGAATATGGTGCTAAAATCAGCTTTTACTTAAATCTGGTGGACGCGCGATCAATCACAGTACTTCTATTTTAAGTTTGCTATGGTTTGTCATGCGAGAATTATTTTTGAGAATTTTTAAATGTTAAAAATATGCACAATGCATCCAAAACAAAGGAAAATCTAGCTCACAGTATATTTTATGACGACTAAGGTAATCTTTAATAATATTAGGTTAAAGATAGATAAACAAGATCAAGTTCTCAGCACGCGTCTATCTTTTGAACACGAAAATTTTGAACAAAAGTTGTTAAAATCATTAATAAAAAAATACTACTACAACTACTACTTTCCCTTATCCGCACCCAATGGTGCATAGGGCACTGCATTGGTACACCAAGTGCAATGCATCTTGATCCTTTTTTTTTTTACATGATGGCAAGATGAACAGTCTTACGCTTCAGTACCAGTCCAAGGTATCACACATGAAATATTAAAATGAAAATCTCATGTAAATAAAAAAAAATGGTTGACTCCCTACGGGACTCGAACCCGCGACCTCAGGCACGGTAGCCAAATGCACTACCACTGTGCTACGAGGCGGACAAAAAAAATACATCATGTATTTTTATACTTGTTTGGTTGTTTCTAAAGTAAGATAGTTTTTTTTAACCGAAAATGTTCTTAGACCGATTCTCTACACTTGTATCTTCCTAGGTTGCCGCCTTTAGCTGGAAACGTGGCAACACAGTCAGGATAATTGCCGGAGGTAAGTAAAGATAATTGCAAGTTTAGCAGTTAGAACGGCTCCACGTACGGGCAGTGGATGTTGTTTTTTTCTACCAATTATTTAAAAAACTTTTGGCTGTCTGTAAAGTCGGTTTACGGACGATAATTTTACGCGATAAAAAAAAATACAACGTTCATGATAAAAATGCAATTAATGATTTGACATTTTTTTCTTAAATAAAAAAAAAGCACGCAAACAAACATTTAAAAAATGCTTGTCCAAAGATGTGACGCTTTTGACTTAGTTAAGTGTCTATTTTACGGATTGATCAACCAACACTGAATGCGTTTAAATAAAAGATAAGTAGATAGATTTTTTTTTATAACAAGATCTGTTTATTATTTACGCTGTGTTTTCGTACCATGAATTTTATAAATGAAATGCAAGCTCTTAATTTTTTTTGTGTTTCTAAATACAATAATTTTTTTCTTACGTTATTTATTTTATCACCATTAACTTTGAAAATAAAATATTTTTAACGTATTTCCCCCCCCCCCCCTCAAACTCTCTACCACTATCCATAGCCCACCCCCTCCCCAATCCATAGTTCCCCACCCCCACTAATTAGATGCAACTTTGTATTTTATTGTTAGTTTTGTATTAGCTCTGATGATGGTACGGTAGTACCGAAACTAGTTAGTAATAACTCAATTAAAAAGTGAATAAAAAAACAAAGTGATTTTTGTTTAATTTTTAATATTTTTTTTCTTAGTTCAATTCTAGGCACCACTAGAATTCTTCATTATATTGAAGTGTTATATATTTAAAATAAATATTTTTTTTGTTCTGTAAAGGAAATATATTTCATTACAATCATTTTGTTAGTCTTCTAGATCAGCGTTTCCCAACCTTTTCCAGTCGCGGACCCTAGGAAATCAAGCACAATTTTCAAGGACCCCCTTAGTAAAAAAAACAGCAATAAATTTTGGGACCATTTACTTAATAATAGTACCTACTATAAATAAAAAAAATTAAAAAAATAATAAAAATACGTTAATAATTAACGCACAACAGCAACACCAACACGGTTAATAGGGTCTTATCTTAACATTTATTCGCTAATATAAAAATATCCTGACCAGGACTCTATTAATGTGAAGGTTGGTGTTGCTTTTTTGAAACTAAATTAGTAATGTTTGGGTTGATCTAGCTACTCAGTTGTAGTCTCAGATCGGATTCTACTTGCAATCTATTTCTGTATTTGTTTTTAGTGTAAACAAGAGCAGAGAATGCCTTTTCACATAGGTAAGCAACTATGCACAAAATGGGTACTTTGCAACAATAATTATAAATTTATAATATATAAATGTTTTAATCTTTTTAGATAGTTAAGAGATAGCCTATAAGTGGACGTTATTTTTAGAAATTAATATAAGTGTATGTCTGTTGGCTGTCCATAAACAAATATTAAAAAAAAAAGTTGTCAAATGGTCCAGAGATGTGACTGCGGACCCCCATACATATATTCGCGGACCCCCAGGGGTCCGCGGACCACAGGTTGGGAAACACTGTTCTAGATAATAAATCTTGAAGTAAATGTGCTTTCAGGATTTCGTGAAGTTTTTGTTAACTTTGTTTTTGTTAACATTTTGCTGCGTCGTTATACAACCTCCAAGTCTGTGAAATGTTGAAGTTTATTTTGAAATGAGTAAGTTTATTAAATAAGATTGAATAGTTCGTTATGTAACAAACAAGTTCACACATTGGTTTTGTCTCCGAGTGAGATTACACATTTAGTTTAGAATAGTTTCTCCACCCATCCTGTTTCACCTATATTAAATTTACAATCTTGGATCAAGGACACTGGCAGGCATAAAAGTAGGTTCAGAATTGTTAAAAAAATTATGAGCGGAGGATTTAGTTTGAAAAATGAGTATCTGTCAACGTCGGGGGTCAATATGAAATGTTTGTTTGAATGAATATTTCAAATGTGATTGCACAGGCGCTGAAGCGTAATACTGATCATCTTGCCTTCATGTAACAAACGATCAAGATTTACTCTACTTGTACCAATGCAGTGACATATGCACCGATAAGGGATAGTAGTGGTGGTACTAAATATTATGTATCTAAATTATTGTAAAAATAGTGAAAGTGTGGTTTTCTCTTTGTAAAATTATTGAAGCGGGTTGTGGTCTTGTGGTAGATTCGAGAACTCCGGATTAGAATCTCTAGGTTCGAATCCCACTCCAGCACAACTTGTTTCCTGCTTTCTAACACAGTTATTTCCGACTATTTGAAAGCAGTCCCAAAACTGAAATATTTGAGTATATCATAAGAACTCAAATGTTTCTTTTATTAAAAAAAAAAAAAAAAAAAAATTGTCCGAAAAGACAGGGCCAAAAGAGGAGTCGTAGACTGGTCGTTTGCCTGCTGGGACAGAAGGCAGCGGAAGCAGCTGCTTCTAGAGATGGCATTAACGCTCGACGAGACGAAGCCAAGAAGAAAAAAGTAGAAAAACAAAAGTATTGTTCATAATTAAATGTGTATTTTGAAGTGCTTTTTTTAAAAATGGGAGTTACATTTCTTTTTTAACTTGTTTATGATATAGAAGGTTTATGTTTCATCAAATTTATAGTTCCCAGATAAGGGATCGTCCCTCAACTAGACGTTGCCATGAGAAGAAGAATAAGAAGAAGAATTTTAAAATTAGACTAACTAACTAACTAACCATCACGCCATTTTCCCCGAAGGGGTAGGCAGAGAGGATAAAACACCACACCACTTTGTCCTGGCATACTTCTCATGCTTCCTCCACATTCATACATATTCTCATGCGCACATGCTGATTATTCCGACTTCTTACATGCCATTACGATATCCATTAATAAAAATACTTCTTTGGCGATTCTCATACACCCACTCACGCACACAAACAGACAGGATATATAAATGAAATATAAGACATTTTTCAATATTATGCACGTAACATACGTAACAACAATCTAATTTCTATTATTTTGTTTTTTCTTGATCGATACTTGTATCAAAACAAGTATCAGATACAAGCATCAGTGACTGTGGCGCCATTGTCTCTTAAGCGCCATTTTCTCTTAAAAATCAGCGTGACGCGGTTTCTCGACCAACATCCCACCCCAAAGTGTCTAACGGGCGCAAAGAAGTATAACTTCAAAAGAGCAATAATTGACCAACAATAAGATAGACTACGACAAAAAAATTTTTTAAAAGTGAATAGATATTTTATTTTATGGTTTAAATGGCTACATTTTTCTAACGGATACTGTACAAAAACAAAGGTATGATAAATGTACATGTACAAATGTAAGTAGTTACTACGTCAATCTAGAGTTAAGACGACTCCTAGCGCCACGCTTCGGATAAGATTAAGCAATCTGCCCTGTGCGTACAATATGTACATATTACAATATTTACTTTAATAGTAACACATGTTAGCTTCAAATCTGTAATAAATTTCATTGATCGCAGGTAGAAACTCCATGTAGGCGGAATCCTACTAAATTAATAATAATATTACTTACATGTGTTTTGGTATGTTGTTTGATTGATGGTTGAAAGCAACTCTGTTTAGTTTACAGTGAGAGAATAAAGGTGAATTTACATATATGTGTCATAAATGGTTAAGCTTTACTTTAGACTAAGGGACGTATTCTTGATTTTGTACCAATGGCATGATACAGCGGGACGCAGCCACGATATAACGAGAAAAAACACTGTTTTAAAAAAATTAAAAATACCTATTACATTGAAAACAAACGATATTACGGAGACAACTTTGAGTGAAAGTGACTTCCGAAATTAGCGATACTCCGATGCACGATAAAACATAAAACTAACAGTTACCGACTGAAAAAACAGTAACGTGCAATCTAGGCCGCTACGTCATAGTCATCATACAATATCCGCTCCCTATGTGAAGCATATGGATTCCAAAAACTGCCTGCAGGCCAAGCGATAGGCCGCCAGATCCCGTGTATTCTCCCAAGTCAAGTCCACGTCCCGCAGCTCTGACGCACGTTGAATTACGAAATGATTTTTCAAAAGATTAGGTTTTTTTCCCGTTTCGAAAGATTAGGTTTTTTGCCGTTTACTTTTTTCCAAAAATTTTAAAGTAAATTTATTATATATATTTTATCATATTCGTCGTCGTATTTTTTGTTGTTTTACCAATATAATTAAATGGTCTTACATGAGTTGACATTAAAAAAATATCGAACCCGTGACTTCATGGTAGCCCAAAGCGCTATCCACTATTCCACGAAGCGGACAATTATCAAACAGCGATAAGAAAATATAAGGTGTAACGTGTGTATTTATATTCAGCAGTTGGTGGCAGTGGTGAGAAAGATGTAGATTTTAATATTATATAGATTTAAACGTTGAATTAACAATCAAAATACTTCTTTAAACAAGTGGTACGTATCCAAAAATAATGATATCTTCCTTTTTTTAATTCGCAAACAAAGCCCCTAAAATTAATTAAATCTGGCGTTGTCCTAGGAAAGTAAACAGGGTTGTACATAATTCCTTTAGTCGAGGTAAACTCGGGCTAAATGGCGATTAACTTCCAAACGTCCTGGTTTATAATCAACACACGACGTCCTGGCGAGAAGGGGTGGGAGTGCAGGGGAAATGGTGGGGGTGCCAAGCAAGGGGTGGGGGTGAACAGGAGAGGCATGAACCAATCTTGAGCGATCTCAGGTTATTCGCCGGATCAGCGGAGACCAAAGTTATAGACTCATCGGTGAGTTTTAATCTCCCCCAAAACAAGGTTCGCCACTGATTAAAAAAAACATTTTACGAATTTAATGATTTTGTCATTCACGTGAAGAAGCCAGTCAAAAGACGGCTAATAACCTAACTTAATACGGATATGTATCAAGCTGGTTAGGTCATATAAATACCTAATAAATTACTTGTTCGTTTCGCAAATAAATACTACTTTTTTCTAAACAACATTTTAAGTGTGTCCAAATACTTGTAGACAAAAACTGGATTTCACCCATTACGGGCTAATAATTACAATTTGACATCTCCAAAGAGACGAGAAATTTGGAAGGGAATATGGATATCTAGGCGTTTACAGGGCTTATGACATGTCATTGGTTGGGTTAAGTGGCCACTTGATGGATTACAACATTCCCCATTTCACCTAGTATTTGATATCCATATCTGCCAATATACAGTAAAATGGCGCGACGCTTGTATTTGTGCTATAGTGCATTACATTGGTACACCAAGTGAAATTTATCTTGACCTTCAGAGCAAGTATAATAAAGGTCTCATATATGAAATATTCGTTATGAATAAAAAATAAAATAAATTAATATTTCATATTGACTCCGTCGGGAATCGAATCCGTGACCTCCTGCGTGGTAGTCCAACGCGCTAATTACTACACTACAAAGCGGACAAATATATAAATAAATCAGATAATGCTTTTCTGGGCTATTATCCATGTATATAAGAATATACTCACACATCAACCCTGAAGATGGACACTGCAATGCGCTTCGAACATAAAGCCCACAATCACGGTATAATAACCCAAAAAAACATTATCTGTGTTTGAAGGCCGTGCAAACCTTTGAAATCACAGATCAAAACATTTTGAGTGGTAACGTTTCCTTGTATTTTAAAAGCTTTTGATATTTTTGTAGCAACCCTGTTTTCAAGCATCGTTAGGTGATGGAAGCGCCTTCTTCGCGTGTATGTAGTATATCTGCAGTTAGCGAAGCGTTTAATTCAAGGAGTTACTACTTGTATCTTGTTAAGGCTTATTGACTTTACGTAGCTACACATCTATGCGTTCCACGGCGTGGCGTAATGGAATTTTAAAACCAAACGAGGGAAAACTTCTATGTTTTACACGAAAACAATAATAAGTACGAAAAATTAATTATGGGAGGCGTCAAGTTACTATTTTCTGTATAGATTTTCAATATAAAAATTAATACAAAACAAGTCACGCAAGATGGACAATATAAAAAACAAGTTTAACCATCTTGATTATAAATTATTTTAAGAAGAGCTTCAGAACATTTAAAAAAACATGATTTAATCGCGATGCACCTTTTTTTTTTTCTACATAGACCAAAAAATAAACGTAATTTTAAAGATGTCGTTGAACTTCCTCTTCAATAACACTGTTTTCATACAATACAACTAAAAAATCTTCACTCTAACCTAACTGGCAATGCTGGGTGGGGGGGGGGGGGGGGGGGGGTGGGGGGGGGGGGGGGGGGGGGGGGGGGGGGGGGGGGGGGGGGGGGGGGGGGGGGGGGGGGGGGGGGGGGGGGGGGGGGGGGGGGGGGGGGGGGGGGGGGGGGGGGGGGGGGGGGGGGGGGGGGCAGGTGGGGGGGGGGGGGGGGGGGGGGGTTTACAAAGCAAAAAAGAGTAAATAATGGGGGGCGTAACAAATAAAAACATGTGTACAAATCAAAAATGAGTAAATAATGCAATCAAGACGGATGCTCTTTTATGTTATATCTTCGCGATTCACAAAAGTTAACCCTGATTGCCATCGCGCCATTTTATCTTGGAGATGTAAGGAAAACGTAAGAAAAAATGGGAAAAATGCCTGATTTCCGGTAGAGAAACAACATCCAGATTCAGGTGTTAGTATGCGTGAGGATATGGGGAGAAATATTGCACGAAAAACTGACTCAAATTTCCTTTAAAAATGTTTCTCTCCTCCTCAGAAGCGGATACACGAATGCCGGTGCAATAAACGACCTAATTTTACAAACATTCACGTTATAATTTTCTAAACATACATTTAGTACGCGAAATATGTTACTGTTTCGATTATCGATGGGAAAACTATTTTATAGATTATACCACGAATGCAACATTGCCAAGATGGTAATTATAATAAAGGATAAAACGTGTTTGTAAGAGGAAATAAACCTTTGCGAGTATTTCAGTAATTACAATTATAAATACAATCAGTATTTGAACAAAATTCCGTAAAAGTAATTTAGTTAAGTGACGTATATTATTTGATATTTGCACTAGCATTAAATCATGAGTTGTTGTTGAAAAGTTTATAATGAAATGAGATAATGAATTATGCTAAATTTAAAAGGATAAAATTAAATAATTATATTAAATATGCAGTTTCTGATAAAACTCTGTAATTCACATAATACTGCTCTATGTTATTTGCAAAAAATAATCCTTTATCACACCATCGAATCTAATGTTAGACTTACACGCGATACGACGAAGAACATTATCTAGATGTAACAAAAAATCTTCACCAACATGGACGTTGACTGTCGAACGGATATATCGATGAGTCAATAGAAATACAATAGTTACTCCTAGATTAATTCATTTAAAACACGCATATTTGTGAATGTAAGATTACCTTTTTTTTACAAATGAAAAAAGTATAATCAATCTATTTTATATCATTGGATATTAATTATATAACAGTTATATTGTCAATTAACATGTATATTTGAATATATGAAAAATGGCTAATCATAACAGGATTAACAATCACAGAGAATGAAATATATTCAAATAATTTTACTTACACATGTATTACAAGCCTAACACAAAAAAAAATTAAACTTCATATATGTACAAGGGCAATATTTTTATGAATGTACAATGCACCTAAACTCATTGAAAATTTTTTTAATGGAAAATAAATCATTGTTGATTACACATATATAACAATTCAACGATAAAAAAAACAGTTTAAAGTAATGTAAAAATAATGGAATACGATAAAATAGTTAATTGTATCTTTCCCATCCATCTCTCTTTTCTGAGACCTAACCAATCATAACAGACATGCCCTATACCTTCGCTCGCAGAGCATCTATCCCTCTTTTTTCTTATTGCTTGATTTCTAAATTTTATTTTTATTTCCAAATTTTTCTCAGACATTCATTTTATATTGTAGAGACAAACATTAATTCGAATTGTAAAAAAAGTCAACTACGTAAAAACTGTTATTATGTTACTTCTCCAAAAAAAATTTAAAAAACTTAAAACGATCATTAAATAAATATATAAAAAAAACTAAAATGAAAAACTAAAAAAGTTCTTACAAATTTTTGTATAAATGTTTTTCCGCTGCATTGCGTCAAATAAATTTAGGAAAATGAAATATTTAGGTATCTCTGCTGGGTTTCCATACTAGGTTCTGTATAAGAATACCATTCGTCAAGAATGCCCTCAGCTTCTAATTAATCAAATCATTATTTAAATTTTTCCCTTGTGTGTTTTGAGGACCCGAAATCAAAAATAATGAAGAAACAAACAGTGAACTGCAATTTTGTATAGCGGAGCACGATCCGCATGTACCACTGCGCGATTTATAAATGTGTTCTGAAAAGACGGTTATTTTTTAAATACGTACCGCCGCCGGCGTCCGCAGTGGGCATCCCGACGCCCGACGACCCGTGAATATGAATCAGCTCATATACTGACCAGTAAACTATACTGTAGAAATAGGCGCAATGTTTCGCTGACAGATATTCGAAAATACGTTTACATTTACAGAGAGTTAATTTCAAATTATTGTAACATAAAAAAATGAAAAAAATCATTATTAGCAATGGCTTTACTATTCTGATTAGCGCAATAAAGTTATCAGGTTCAATTGCCGTAGTAATATCCCATCTAGTATTGGTATCACATTATCAGACAGTTATCTAGAACTTTAGTAATTATACAGTGTAAAAGGCGCGAAACTTTTACACTAATGTGAACACTCTATTGTCAGAAACCATTATGATTACAAGTGAGAATTCCTTAACCAGAATTATCACCTACATTCAAGAAACGCCAGAAGATGACACTTCAATTTTGTTATGCTTTTAACATTTTACTAGTGTGTGTATTAACTGTGCACTAGGGACCGAAAAGATGTTAGAAGATATCACAGGACCTGATGTAGTTGTTGAAACCGTTTTACCCAGTTTAATTATCTGGCAAGGGGTGTATCAGTCATCTCTGCATCTCCAAAACTTGAGATCTGCTTGAAGGTGAAAATATTGCATCATCCCTCCTTTCCATGGGTTTTAACTCAATAAAGTAAAGAGTATGAGTATCGACACAACCGTATCTAATACTGGGTCTTCGAAAAGGGAATTGTATACTATCTGGAGAGCAAACATGGATAAGGAAAATGCTCTGGCTAAGCAATTAGGCATCAGCACTATGGAAGATATATGTCTGGATATCAGTTTGTTCAAAAATGAAATTGGTGGGTCCTTCGACTGGACCAGATAAAATTATTATTCAAAAAATTTCAGAAAAACTGTCAATTAATTAATAAAGAAGTGTATACACGTTAGAAACTGATAAATAATCTATTGAAAAAGCTCCAAGATGTGAAAGATTAAATAATCAATTTTGCTAAAAAACAATTGACAGAATATCAGCCCAGAGATGATTACAAGAAACTCTTGCAACTAAGCATTGTATTTTTGGGAGGAGAACTAGAAAACGGCGTGTCATTAAAAGTTCACGTTGGATGGCAAAGTCTATATACTCTCTGAAAATATTCTTGTTTCGAGAACAATTCAGATTGACAAAACATGAGGAAAAAAGGTTTGCGAGAAACCTGTATTTTTACAGTCTTAATCTACATTAAGTATTGGTTCCAAGCTCTATCCGCTTGTTCAGCCCCAAGAAACGACTTTGAACTCCTCAAAGATTTAAAGAAGTATGAGGATGTAAACCCTGTCATAGCTAGAAAAGCAAAATAAATAAAGTATGTGGCCATTTTATGGTATGTCTCAGAGGAACTTATCGCCTTATCATTTCTTGACGACAAAGTGGGAAATGAAACTAAGAAGAAAATGGTGGAAGCTCTAAAGAAAAAAGGAGCTGATTTTTGCCCAAAAATAATTAATGTAGACATTGAAAACATTGGTAATAAAAATCGAGAAGATTTTGTCACCAGTAACACCGAACGATTCTTTTCTATTACCGGATTAAGATCCGATTTTCCTCAAGAAAAAAGTTGAAGACTGGATCAAAGACAAGGAATATGTTCAAAGTAAGGAGATAGTAACACAATTTAAGGTAGTCAATGATACAGCAGAGAGAGGGGTGTCCTTAATCCAAGAGTACAACAAAATACTGACCCTAGATGAAGACCAGAAGCAGTATATTTTGCTTCTTGTGAAGTCCCTTCAGACAAAAGTTCCCGAACTACAAAAAAGCAACTTTGCTGTCTGCAAAATGAGTTTTTTTACGTGTTAATTGTGCATCAAAATCTTTTTGAGGACTCTAAACAACTAATAAAAGCTTACATTAATTCTGTAATAAGTTTTTGAAAAATTTGTGACAGTTAAAGAAATTTTGTAAAAATCTGTGTTTTTTGTCTAATTTTTCCTCTTGTTTGTTCACTTCCCGAAAGTAAATTGTAACACATATATGATACAAAATTAGCTTTGGTAACATATATGGACCTTAAAACCTCATTTTAGTTTTTATTATGTAAAAAAATAAAATTTTATGATAAATCCAATTTTTTTTTAATAATCACTTTTTGGGAAAATGTTAGATTTTTTAAATCTTTGGTAGCGACCTTTAAATTTTTCTCTAAAAATATAAAAAAAATAATTTAAGTTTCTCTTATAAGGTAGAACAAAATGGGAGGGTGAACCAAGAGAAAAGAAACAAAAAATATTTTTAGGTCTTTTAAGCATCACCCTAATGAATACTATACTGCACTAAGTATTAATTGATCGAAATAAACCAAGAATACGACGTTAAAACTTATATTGACCACCATATTTCTGTGTAAGAATCATGTTTCTGTGTCAAGATATAACATTTTTAAATTATCAATGAAACAGTAAACAGAAACTAACTATTTTGAGTAATAATTAAGTATATATTTATAAGAAGTTTAAGAATAGTTATAGATTGCACACTTTAGTAAATTGATGTTTGTATAATATTGTCGCTATTTTACGAATAAATTTTCACAATTTCGTATATTTATAGGAGTTGGATCCTGAGAAATACCAAAATTTTCTATCACGCAAAACAAAAAATGATCTAATGATGATAAATAATATAAATATCTAAGGGCGCCTTCAGTCAATTATGGTATACAAGAAATCCTAGTATTAGGTGTGCATAAAACTAGACTAAAAAAATAGCGCTTTGGGAGATTAAAAACATTCAATATTTACTCGATTTTAATTTTTTTTCTGGGAATTATCATTACTGTACAAAATTGCCAGTTTATTGAACATTTAAATTGAAAAAAACTCGCTTGCAATAGTAAAAAAATTCTCCTGTTTAACTACTTTTCTCAGCAGAAGGCAGAAAAAACTCGTATCCAAAACGAGCAAATTCGACGTATTTACATAATAAGTATTTCTAAAATTGGGAGATATCGTTATCAGATGCTGGGTAAAAAGAGGAACATTTGGAAAATAAGAAGATTTATGCGTACATATCTACAAATATTTTTTTGTCGAATTACTACGTTTATTGATAATAATTTTAGACATTTTGGATTTATGTCCAAAATCATTATCTATCAACGTATCCAGTAAGATATTGCTTTAGGGGGGGGGGGGGGTCGTGTACTATAGCTTTATTACTATGTATGTATCTCATAAAATATATAAGCTCAATATTATGCCAACAAACACCACTAGAGTACCACACACCACCACATACTCAAGTCTAAAACGTTTAAGATGTCCAAA